>JAOVVI020008362.1:0-14229 GCA_028571085.2 Nepenthes alata
AGATAGGGTGGGTCTTGAGATGAACCTCAATCCCAGCACGATGCCGCTCCTCATTGAGACCAGTCAGGGACAAGGCAGATTGGGTCCCCGGGGGGAGAGTTAAGTCAGGATCACAGAGCAGGGGAGCCATGGTAGACTCAATCTGGTGATTCGACGGAATAAGAACATCACTCTCCACATGGCCTTCCGGGAAAGGTTCCTGGAGAATGTTGAAGGGATTAGCTACAAACAAAGCCTTCTGAGCCGATTTCCCAGTGGGGGAGACAGCAGCACTTGGGTTCTCTAACAGAGACCGAGATTTTGGTGGAGGGGAGCCTGGGCCTGCATTGGATGAAGCCCGAGTCTTAAGATCCCCAGACTGATTATGGGAAGGGTCCTTATCCCCTAGCTTACGAAGGGGACTTTGACGAGGAGGTCTCCGTTGGTACTCAATTTTAATTTCCTCGAAAGAGCTATCAGCCGACTCAGCTCGGCAGCCTGATCAAACCTTTACAGAATCAGGTTGCTGAGCACCTACTTTCATATCAACACAGACCCGAGCAAAACCCATGCCCTCGAATCTTTTAGTAACAGGGTCAAGAAGGATAGGTTTGCCAACAGCAATGGCTATCTAACTCAATCCCAGGGGTGTCCTGTATTCAACAGGAACTCCTAACAATGTGATCAACGTGGGAAAGGATTTGTGTTCTTCCTTGGAAAGGACCATTCTAGGCTCCCATTTCTTGAGAAACATGGGGCGCCCTCCAATAGACCAAGGGCCGTTGGGCATGCATTTTTGGAGCATTTTTATAGAAGAGAAGTGAAAAAAGAAGAATCTATTCTCGTTTCCAGCCACATGAATGAGCTCGAACCGAGCCCATATTTTTCTGGTATTATTAACTGCATTAAAATGAAGGTGGGTGCCATCAAAGTATCCAACTAGGGTAGCATCCCACAGTTTCTCACCCTAAAGAATAACATCAGAAGGAGGAGATAGGATAGTGTTCCCTACATCTGACACATTAAGGGGGAAAAATTTAAGGGATGACTTACCACCAGGAGTGTTCTGTTGGACCACGAGACTCCATGGCTGCCAGTGGCAACTCCAGGAGGAAGGGCGGCAGCAGGGGAGCTCCTGGGGATCACCGGAGCAGCATGTTGAGAGCCTGGGCAATATTGAACTTCCTCACTAGGAGCAAGGATATTGACATATGCGGTAGGCACCGCCGGCAAACCACTGGAAGGACAGTGAAGACTCTGGCGAGGAGGTGAAGAACAAACCGAAGGTGGAGCACCAGCCTCCGGTCCACCTGCATCGGGGGAGCATGGATTACAGGGGAGAGAACCCGTAAGAGATTGGACAGGACTGGCAAGGCTACTTCCTAATACCTCAGAATCCATAATCCCAGGAAGCTGAACTGAAACATCCAACTCACCCAGAGGAACACTGTCTAAATCAACAGAATCAGGAAGTTCAGCCTGAAAACTTGATCTTACAAAATCAGACAGGAAAGACGGAGGTGTGGGTGATGCATATAAATCACCCAGGGTGGAGACAGCGCCAGAGGTAGAGGAAATCCAGGGTTTAGGAACGAGGGACCGAGAAGCTAAAATGGGAGGAAAATCAGAATATGAGGGTTGTGTGGGCTGTGAATGGAGTGTATGAAAATGGCATGGGCTGTAAGGGGAGGAGGGAGCCGATGAGGAAAGACCCCCGCGTCCTAGAGCATGGGAAAATGGCGTTGGTTGATACAGAGAAGGCGAAGTGGGACGAGAGGAGGGAGGGATTTGGTCATCATTTAGGAGGGATTTGGTCATCATTTAGGAGGGATTTGGGAGAGAGGGAAGAAGCTTTTGGGGGAGAAAGGGAGGAGTGGCGGAGGATTGGCGCCATGGGCGCCGGCAGGTAGATGGAACGACGAGTCCGGGAAAGACAGCGGAATTTGAAAATCGGGGAAGAGAGAAGCGAGAGCTTCTCTCTAGAAGAACTTACAAGAATCCAAAATGCTAGCTACAAGAATCCAAAATCTATTAATTCACCGAATTTAAGGTCTTCAGAACTTACAAGCTTTCCCTTCTTCTAACTAGATCAGACTTCAATCATTTTCAGGCTTTTGCTTATTTGGAGGGGAGAACAGAAAGTAATGAGTGAGCTTAACAGCTCAACAAATGTACCCAAAATAGTAAAAATATACAGTTATATATATATACATAACATATACATGCTTTCAGAAGAGAACTTAAAAAGGGATGTAGTAAATTCATGCATGCAGGCGAGAGAACAGAATCATAAATACGATACAGAATATTAGGAAACCTACTATGGTACAGAATACCAGAAAATCAATGATTTCAAATCCTCAGTTCCTGATTCAGAATTCGGTTCGGAGTCCATATTTCAGAACCTTAACCTGGTTCTCGATTTAGAGTCCATATTTCAGAACATTAACCTAGTTCTTGGTTTAGAATCCATATTTCAGAATATTAACCTAGTTCTCAACTTAGAATCCATATTTCAAAACATTAACCTAGTTTCCAATTCAGAATCTATATATCATAACATTAACCTAGTTCTCAATTCAAAATCCATATTTCAAAATATTAATCTAGTTATCGGTTCAGAGTCCACATTTAAGAACATTGACCGAGTTCTTGGTTAAGAGTCCCTATTTCAGAACATTGACCTAGTTCTCGATTCAGAATCCATATTTCATAACATTGACCTAGTTCTCGGTTTAGAGTCTCTATTTCAGACCTAATTTAGAATTTGGTTTGGAGTTCCTATTTCAAAACATTAATCTAGTTCTCAGTTTAGAGTTCCTATTTTAGACTTAATTCAGAATTAGGGTCGGAGTCCCTATTTCAGAACATTAATCTAGTTCTCGGTTCAGAGTCCATATTTCAGAATGCTCAGTTTCCTTCTAAATCTATTATCCGCCATACTTTACATCCTGAGGACAGGATGGTTCTTATTTAGTTTAATCATTTACAAACACTCAATACTTTACATCCCGAGAGTAGGATGGTTTTTATTCACTTTAGTTTTTACATACCTTCCATACTTTACATCACGAGGGTAGGATGATTTCGATTTCTTTAATCTTTGCATACCCTCCATAGTTTACACTCGAGGATAGGATGATTTCTGTTTAGTTTAATCTTTACATACCATCTACACTTTACATCCCTAGGGCAGGATGATTTCTATTAAATTTAATTCTTTACATACCCTCCATACTTTACATCCCAAGGACAGGATGGTTTCTTTAGTTCAATTAGCTATTATTTAGTGCAGTTATGATGCCTATTGTTCAGTGTTTCGATAAAGTATCCTAAGGATGAGGTCATGGCCTTGCTACACCGGAATCTTACTGATTTACTTAACGGAGGACATTCTTTTCCTTATTTCCTTAGCAATAATTGTCCTGACCACTAAAACCTTTCCAATTCATATGATTAAACCTTCTGTTAGTTTCAAAACGTCTCTATGACCTAATGATACAGTTCCAGATTAATTCCTCAAGTGTAATAAGCTTCATTAAATCCTCAATTAACACTTTCATTCAAAAGATTCACACCTTTGAACATTCAGTCACTTCAGAACTCATCTGTAACATAACAATATAGTTTACAATTTAATCCTCAAGTACAAACCCAGTCCAACCTATACAAATAGCCCTTCAGATAACCTCGGAACACCTTAGAAGCTTAATAGTATACTCTTACAGGACTTTTCAGACAAAGCCTTAATCGGGGATCCTTCCAATAATTTCAGAACATCTCAAAAGTTCTACATTATATTCCTACGGGACTTTTCTGACTAAAATTACCTTATAAGCCTTAACATATTATAGGATTATAGTTACATATCAAAATCTAGGGAACTTATACATAAGGCTCCCAAATTTTGACCTAGGGTTTCGCACAAAACTTTTGGACCATAATTGGACACCCTACGCATGTACAGTCATGAACTTGAAGCCCTATATTGCGATCATACAGATAAACTTAAAATCTATCTGATTAATTTATAGAAACATGTTTCGTCTACATTAAACAGAAAAAAATAGTAATTTTGAGTATAAATATATTTTTAGAGATACAAAAAAGCAGTAAAAAAAGAGGGTAATATCTAGGGTACACTTGCCTTAACTTGCTATTCCATTATTTTTACCCAAATCGGATCGAAACGGTGGATTTTTTCCTCTTTGTTTCATTTTTTTCCCTTCGTCCTTCTCTCTCAAACATTGTTTTAAAATAGAAGAAAAGAAGGATCACGTGCCTGGCACTTGAGCACAAGTCGAGCGGCCATCGGGGGCTCCCACTCGCACTTTTGTGCCTGGGATGGCGCTCGAGCGCTAATCGAGCACACCCATCACAAACCCTTCCCGCTCCTACCTCACCTTGGGTGAGCCTTAAGCGGTTGTCGCAGATTCGTGCCTCACTAGAGCTTGAGCTCTACTCAGGCGCGGGTCAGGCTGTGGTGAGCCTGCAATGAGCCTATTTTGTATTTTTACTGTTCGGGATCCGTTTTGACCCTTCGAACTCATTTCTTCACATCTTTGGACCCTAATTTTTATTATATAACCTTAATAGGCGATGATTATCATAATTTAAAGCATCAAATATTTTTTACGAATCAACGTTTCTCAGTTTACAATTTCAATCCCCGATTTTTCCTATTCTGAAACTTTGGGCTTTTCAATTCGATTCCTCTTGTACATTTTGACTATAATCCATCTATTTCAACTTAGTTATCAATTACCATATTTTGAAATTCTAAAATCTCACCACCCATATTAATCATATCTTAGAATCGGCACCTTATAGGACCCAACTTCCTCTTTTCGCTTCCAAACTCACTTTTTTCACATTCTAAGCCCAATCCTTGGTCATTATTAACTTAATTTATCATGTTTTGGGACTCAAATTGTCACAGTTCCATTGACTGGATCAATGCAAGTTCGTCAACACTTCAATTGACGATAAAGTATGACCACTTGGCCATTTACAGACCAGGTTTGAAGTAGGCCAAGCCCAGTTTGGTCCACACGATAGTCCTCAACCAACAACAGTCTTCTCACATGATTTTACGCTCTTCACAAAAGGCAATCATCATGGTGACAGTCACCAGCAGATTCAATGTGCATCCCTAAAGGAAGGCGCCAGAATTCCTTCTCTGTCTGGTGAAAACCCTAATGGTTAGAAAACACAGAAGGAAGGTAATCAATGCAGCGACCATTACTGCCATAAAAGCTTCACACCAGAAAAGGCAGCATTCCCAACAGAGTACGAGAATCAAGACCTTGTGCATAAGAAAGGTAGCCGAAGCAACACCTATAAAAGGCCCTGGAATCCTCACTCCAGGGCACACCTTTTTTTGCTAACAGAAAGCTCTCACGTTTTGATTCCACGTATTCACTTGCTCACCAAGGCTCTCTGCAGAAAAAGCTCTCATGCTTCTGACTATAAACTCTCTGCCCCAGCGGATTATATTTTTACTCCAAGTTAAAATACTTGGAGTAAAAACATAGATTTTATAATATTTTTCTCCCAATAATCAAAAATACTTACTTACCAAAAAAAAAAAAAACTCTGTGTCTCTCTCTCTTCACCACTCTGTTACTAGCGAAGGTAGTGCCTAGAGCCTGTGCTCCTTATGACCAACAAAGCCTCTATTCGCGAGAGCACCCACTCACCTCAAACACTCTTAACGTTCATTTGCATCCTTTACCTTTCGTATTCTTATTTCGAAGGTTGTTTCTGACTTAAGCATCAGAGTGTTTATAGTGAGACAACCTCCCACTATCACCTGACCTCTCATTCATAGTTGTGGTGTGTAGGACCCAGACTCAGTGGACGGAGTCGGGCTCAAATGATCAACTTGGTCCAAATTTTTTTGAAGCTTTGATTTAGGATGCATCATTGGCACTATCTGTGGAAAGCTTACAAAAAGCCAACCACTTTTTATATGTAACTTCACTTAGTTTCACATTACTTTACATCAGACAGAATGTTGAACACAAGAGTGCAAGCTAGCAAGCCCATTAGAGGTGTGACCTCACTCGACAAGGGCCAAGCTGTTGGTGCCCAAGCTAACGGGGTGGTCAATGCTGTGCCAGCACCATGTTTCTAGAACCTGGCGGAGAATATGAGCAATACAAATAGAATGCTCCAAATACTCCACGACCGCCAATAAAATGCTCAGCAGGGGGCTCTGCCTACAGCAATCCCTGCTCTGGCCTCTAGGAAAGGAGGCCAAAAGAAAAAAAATCAGCCAAGAAGACCAAGAGGCCGACCAGCACTCGTGCTCCGGAGGCCTCACATGCCTAGAGCAGATCAAGGCTCCAAGAACACTTGGGCAGCAGGATTTCAAAGGAGAGCCCAGAATGAAGGAATCTCTGATACTCTCGGGCAAATGCCTCCCTCAAGCTTCGGAGTGAGCCTCTTGGGCCACTAGATCTGTTGGTGGCAATAGTTGATCGACTACTCACCATGCCAGAGAAAGAACGGAGTTAAAGACCTACCTCAACTCTGAAAGAGCTGGCGACGTAGTACCCATAGATTCGAGGGTGTAAAAGATCTTGAAATGTGTGTTCAAGAATGACGAACACACCCTGGATTCGGACAGGTCTTCTTTCATGGAATGCATCTTGAACTGTCCTATGCCGATAAAGTTCAAGATGACAATTACGATGGGAGCATTGATCCTATGGATCACCTCAATCATTTTTGCACCCATCTCAGTCTACAAGGGTTGGAGGATGCTGTCATGTGTCACTACTTTCCTTTTATGCTGAAAGGAGACGCCCGTATCTGGTTCCATTGTCTCCCCTCATAGTTGATCAGGAACTTCTGAGAGCTCTTGGACCTTTTCTTAGCACAATACGCCCAAAGTTGCAGAGAAGAAAAGCAGCTTTGGCATCTCTGCCATATCAAGCAGAAGCAGGGAGAGAATCCGTGAAAGTTTCTAGATCACTTCGTGGCTAAGGCGAGAAGAATCCCTAGGCTCACAAAAGAGATAAACTTTAGCAGTTTCATCTCTACCTTGATGCATGGGGACTTCTTCTGGCACCTAGCCCATAAGAATCCGCAAACCTTTTGGGAGGTAAAATCTATCATCAGGGCCTATGCCGCAGCAGAGGAGGCCAACGGGGCTAAGTATCCCGAGCGGACTGAACAGCCTCTCTCTTTCCCAACTGTGGGAAAAAGGAAGCACGGTGGTAGCAATCACTTCAACCAAAAGCAGCACAGGAACGAAGCATTGGAACAAAAGAATTACGGGCCAATCAACCTGATGCTACTGACTGACACGCACTCCAATGTCCTCATGCAGATCCTGGGAAAAAGTTCCTCAAGTGGCCAAAACCACTTAAGAAAGCGGAAGGAGGAAATCCAACCAAATACTATAATTTCCATCGATCTCCTAGACATTCCACAAAAGACTGTAAGATGCTTCAGTGAGAGATCGAGGAGCCCATCCGAAGGAGGCACCTCACTAGGTTCGTTAGGAACCCTGGACAAAGCTCTAGAACCTCAGGCGGGAAACGATAGGAGCCTTTCCCACCACAAAATTGAGTCGTAGTTGGAGTTGTCAATATGATCACAACCTATCCAGTCAAGATCCCAGCGGATCATAAAGAGCAACAGATTGGGTAGAAGAAAAGACGCACGGAGGATACCATCATTAGCTTTAGCGATAATGACTTAAGCCATGTAATCTCTCCCATGCAGATCCCCTTATTGTATCCATGCTCATTTTGAACTATAACGTCGACTACCAATTGAAACAAATTTTTGTTGATAATGGAAGTTCTCGTGATTTGCTTTACCTTGATGGATGTTTTAAACTTGGTTTAAAGAAGAGTCAATTGAAATTTGCTGAAGGTCCACTCTATGGCCTTGACAACGAGCCAGTAGCCGTCCAAGGAATGATCAAGTTGGAGGTCAACCTGGGAATGTATCCAAGAATGGCGAGTCGCACACTCATCTTCTTGGTCGTCGACCTGCCCTTTGTGTACAATGCGATTCTAGGCCGCCCTTGCCAAGTAGCGTTCGAAGCTATCACTTTAATATCACACCTCAAAATAAAATTTCCAACAACATGCAGAATTGGAGTAGTGTTGGGCGACCAAGTCACTAGAAGGACATGCTACATGTTCCAGATTGCTCCAAGTGGTAGCATAAAGTTGGTAGGAGAGCTTGACGATCGAGATGAAGCAACCTTGCAACAAGCACAGTCTAGTGAAGCAACTTATCTATTCCTGCTACATTTGGAGGACCAGGAGAGGTACGTATAGATCGAGAGCTCACTCACCGAGACACTATGGGATGAGCTGGTCATGTTCTTACGATAGAATATTGACGTCTTTGCATGGACGTCCACTGACATGCATGGAATTTCGGCTGGAGTAATGGTCCACAAGTTAGGCCTCGATCCCAGTTGAAAACCCATCAGGAAAAAGTGAAGGAACCACTCCGTAAAAAAGTTGATCGTCATCCAGGAGGAGGTAAAGAAGCTGCTAGACGCCAGCTTTATCAGAGAAGTCTAGTACCTGGATTAGCTATCCAACATCGTTCTGTTAAAAAAGGGCAATGGGAAATGGCAAATATATAACGACTTTACTGATGTTAATAAAGCCTGCCCAAAGAACAGCTTCCCTTGACCTAGGATTGACCTGTTGGTGGACTCAATATCCGGACATGAGCTGCTGAACTTCATAGATGCATACTCGGGCTATAACTAGATCTGAATGAGCCTTGAGAACAAGGAGCACACTTTGTTCATGATGGTCCAAGGCACCTACTAATATAAGGTGATGCCTTTTGGTCTAAATAACGTGGGTGCAACCTACCAGCAGCTCGTAAACAAAATGTTCAAAAAGTAGATCGACTGTAATATGGAGGTGTATGTCGACAACATGTTCGCCAAGAGTAAGACCACCAATGACCATATTCGCGATCTGGCTGAGTCCTTTGAGGTGCTCCACGCATCAAATGAAGCTAAACCCTTCTAAGTGTATCTTTGGGGTATCCTCAGGGAAGTTCTTGGATTTCATCATCTCTAAATGAGGGATTGAGGCAAACCCAGAGAAGATCAAGGCCCTCATGGACATGACTCCACCGCGAAGCATTAGAGACGTCCAAAGGCTAATTGGGAGACTGGTAGCTTTGTCCCGCTTCTTGGCCAAGTCAGGGGACAAGTACCAGCCTTTCTTCAAGGCTTTTAGGGAAACCAAAGCAAATGGGTTCCAGTGGACTGTAGATTGCCAGGCAGCCTTTGATGAGTTGAAGTAGAATCTAGCCAGTCCATCACTGCTGATGTCACCCAAGGACGGAGAGGAGTTATACCTCTACCTGGTAGTGTCGAAGGTGGCTCTTAGCTCCATCGTTATAAGTCATGACTCCAACTCTCAGCGGCCGGTCTACTAAGTAAGCAAGACGTTGACCGGCACGAAGATGCGCTATCCATGTTCGGAGAAGTTAACCTTGGCCCTTGTCTTCTCTGCCCGAAAGCTAAGATCTCACTTCTAGGCACATCGCGTGGTGGTTTTGACCGACTAGCCTCTGAAGAGTATTTTATAGAAACCTGATATTTCTGGATGGCTGGTAAAGTGAGCGATCGAATTGGGAAAGTTCAACATTAAATTTTGGCCTAGGACAACCATCAAAGGGCAGGACCTGACCGACTTTATTGTCGAGACTACAACACCAGTTTCAGATGAACAACCCACTGAAGATGTAGAATAGCACGGGGAAGAGCTGGGATGGGTCCTTAACGTAGACGGATCATCTATGGACTCAGGCAGCGGAGTTGGAGTGGTCTTGAGGACCCCCAATGGGTTTGAGATAAGATACTCCCTAAGACTCACTTCCCAGCGGCCAACAACATTACCAAATACGAAACCATATTGGCTGGGTTAAGGCTAGCTAAAGATTGCTCAGCTAAACGATTGACCATTTACAACAACTCTGAGTTGGTCATCAACCAAGTTAACGGGAGCTTCGAGGCATGCAACCCTCATTTGGCTAAATACTTGGCCAAGGTGGAGGAAACCAGTCATAGATTTGACAAGGTGACCTTTATTCACGTTCCCAAATCTGGGAACTGGAAGGCCGACCAACTTGTCAGGGCAGCGATGGTCAAAAATCCAGAATAGTACTTGAGATACATGCGGGAGGTCTTGAGCATTCCCAGCACAAAAGAACAAGAAGCAATGCAAATCTCGGACATCAAAAACTTGATGACGCCTTACAAGAGATACATGGCAGACAGGGCACTACCAGATGATGCGGACGAAGCTAAGCGGATCAAGAAGATGGTTGATTGGTATACCATGGTTGTTGGACTGTTATATCGCAGTGGCTATTCAATTCCATACCTCAGGTGCTTAACCCCTGAGGAGGCAGACTATGCCTTGAGCAAAGTCTTTTTTTTTGGTAAGTAAGGCCTTGAGCAATGTCCACCTTGGGTTGTGAGGTTTTGGGTTTAAAAATTTGATAATGATGAGGTGATTAGTATGCTAATGATCAATACTAGGCCTATGGAATGAATAAAGTTTGGCATCGGAAGAAAAATTGAGAAAACTTCATGTCTGTGTTGCTGATGCATTGCCAGTAGGCTTATGCCTGCTGGGCACTCAAGCCATGGCTCGAGCTTGAGTTCCAGAACACCTCCCCAACCGCTAGCCACTCGAGCTCCGCTCGAGTAGAAAAACCAAAATCACCGCCGCCTGCTGGCCGCTCGAGTCGTGCTCGAGCGGGGAAATCTAGTAGTGCGGCCACTTGCTGCCCGCTCGAGCCGCGCTCGAGCGGTGGCGCAGTATAAAAGTCACGTCCTACCTTCTCCTGGTCATTTTCTCACGGTTTAGGGTTTTTAGAGAGAGAGAGTGCCGATTCTAGTGAGAGAAAGGAGGAGATCGAGGCCGGGGAGTCCAAATTCATCTGAGAGCTAGTTATAAATGTGAAAGTACATGTCGAGGCAAGTGTTCTCATACTCATTTCTCGTTCTCTTTTGATATTTTGTTTGATTTGATTGGGTATTTTGTGTTGATACCCATTATTCATGTTAGAATCTTGAAACCCATGATTAATGACCAAAGAATATGTAGTTGTTTGTCCGAATCATGTCCGATCCACCCGGTTTGGTTTCACCAAAACCCTAACCCACAAAAATGGAAATTTTTTGCTTCCCTCCCATGTATCATGAAATTGACCTCAAAATGTGAATCTCCATGTCCTAAATATGTATATATGTCGGTCGCGAGTTTGATCTCCCACGTTTTGACCCAATCGTGGTGTCCGGGCCCTCTAAATTGGCCTTGACACTGTTCATCCGAGTGTAAAGGGGGAAATTGCATGTTTCCACCTACGTGTATGTTGAATCGACCCCAAAAGATGAATCACCACATCCCAATTGTGCATATGTATCAACTATACCCCCGATTTTACAAGTATCGAACCGTTTGTGGCCTCCGAGTCCTCTAAATTACTGTTCATCTGTGATTAAAATGTGAAATTGTACGTTTTGCTTCTATCTAATTGTGATGAGACTCATGTTATGTGTTGATGTGAAAGTGAAAGTTTCAAAATGTATAATTGTGCATCGGAAGCATGGGAATGTGTCCCGGAGGCTTCTAAGGCAGTGGTTGTCCGCCGGAGGGAAGGAATTTCAAACTGCTTGTGAACTTAAACTGAATTGTTATAGAGATTAATTCCAAAGAAGGAATAAAGTTAAGTAAGCGAATGGAGGGAGACCCACTAGGTATGTTGTGGTGAACGTGATCTCCCAGATGGAGACTTGTGGTGGGAATGGTACTTCCCAGATTGTGAATGAGTATGTTGAGTAGTGGGTCCTCCCTTCCGGAGAGTCGAACTAATCAAGTAAATGGAAGGGAATCCGCAATGTGCGTTGTGATAAAATGAACTCCCGGATGGAGATGTGTGTGATGGGAATGGGATTTCCCGCGTTGCAAATGTGTGTGGCAAATGTGTATTTTTCCTCTCCAAGTGTGAAAACAAACCTTGAAACTAGGACCATGATTCATAGGGGTAGTATTCTTAATCATACCATGTCCATCGCGGTGTGAACTCAAGAAATACTTGGCCACGTATTCTGGCCGCTCGTGGGAACGGGTGATATTTGTGGTACGCTTTAGGAAACTACTGTGGAAGAACGAGGATTTTCCTGGTCCCCGGGGGTGTGGGGCGTGTCGGTTGAATGCTCCATATTGAGATGTAGTCATTCGTTGAATGTTGCATGGATGCAACCAGTGGCCGAGTGCTGCGGACCTTAAATGTTGCCGTGGCTTTGGAATGTGTAGCGAACACATTCCTATCCTTGTTCTCTCACATCGTTGGTTAGTATGGTCTACTAACTTGGGTCCGCATAGATGATGTAATGATGAAAATGAATAATATCCAATCGATCTAACCGTGAGAATTAAGAGATTCTAGATGTTTCCTATTTCTTCTCCTGATTCATGTTTGTTGAGATTCCTTGTATCCCCCCATTCCAGTTCTAGTATGTGCCTATGGGTTGTGTGTATGATTATATTTGCTGAGCTGTAAGCTCACTCTTGCTATTTTTCCTTCCAGATAAGAACACATAGCCGGTACCAGTTTGTTTAGAGCAAGGAGAGGCTTGCTTGATGGGATTAGCTGGACGTCAAGTGCATTGAAAATTTGGTCATATTGTTGTAATGAAATATAACAGTCACTTATGGATTGTGTGGCATGTTGTTATATTGTGGTTTTGTTATGCTTCCGCAGGTTAAAGATGATGTAGTTATGCTTCCACATTTATCTTGATGTTTTGAGCTTTGTTTTATTTTTAGATGGCATCTCTCTAGATCTAATATGATATTATGGATGTTATAGCGGATGTTGTGATCCTGTGTGTTGTGTTGTAGGCTTTGTGTTAAGCCTCATGTTAGATTTGTGCTTGTACATGATGAATTTGAGGAGGTTGTAATTTTATTTTTCATCCAGTTACAGAAGAAACTATGCCAAAATTTATGTGGAGTCCACAGGTTAATTATGGGCTTTATTTTGTGTTGCCAATGACGGAGGTTATTTGTCGGTAAAATAATCCAGTCCGTCACAATTAGTGTAAGAGAAAAGAGAGATGCCTTAGGTTTGATCTGAATCGTATGCGGAAGCCTAGGTTAGATTAAGATTTATTAAATAAGTAATCAAAGGCGTATGATGACTAAGTTAGTTTGGATAGTTTTGGTTACCCCAGTCCCAATAACTTAGGCTAACGCTAAGTTAGAAGTGGTGACTTAGTTAGAATGGCTAGCTTATACGTCCTAGCTTGTGTTCTAGGAGTGGTTTGGCTCCAAGTTGAGGACTACTAGTTTTGAGTGGCTGGTTGTAGGGTCGAGAGAAAGATGGTGTGTTGAGACACCTTAGTGTTGGAAGTTTATTGGTATCAATTGGGTCCTTGAATTGATCAGTGTTGACTCGAGGCCTAAGTTAATTAATCTCGGTGTGAGGTGTAAGTGGTTGAAGTTCTTCGGTTGGTATTTTGCTTCGAAGGGTTGCTAGGTCAACTTAGGGAGCGTGATGAATAGGGTGGTGTTAAGTTTAGATATATAAAGTTCTAGGTTGACAATTCATAATTGTTTTGGAGATACTAAAGTATCTGAACTTCTGGGCAGTCCAGATCCTATTGACGTCAAGATGTTAAATTTTAGACTTAAAATAACATTGCGGTGACCCCATGTCTGATGGAAGATACGGCGTGCTGTCCCGTGCGAGATAGGAAGAGAAGTTGACCTCGGTTGGTTGACGTGAGCAAAATCTTGGATCTCGGAGATTAAGACATATTGTCCCATGTGTTAATGTCACCTGTCGTGACAGGAGGTAAGGTTCTTGGGTTATATATTGTGATCTGGTGTTGTTTTGGGGATTCCGAGCCCATATCGTGATTGTGTTTTGAATTGTGTAATTGGGAGGATCTAGGCTTGGTAGTGATGACAAAGGTGACCTAGTATTTGGAAAAGTTAAAAGGATGTATCAAAGTGGATGTTCAAGTAAGAATTTTGGATAAATGTCTTCCTGAAGAGACTTTGGGACTATGATCTAAGTTATAGATAGTACAGTGAAGAAATCCAGTGCCTTAGGATCAGAGTTCAGTGGTGATGAGGCATGAGAGAAATCTGTGGATTGCCGAGATAGGAGATAAAATTTCTCAATCTTGATGTCACAACACTTGCATCTTTGGGATCCCGATTATATATATGGTTT
>JAOVVI020008363.1:0-14229 GCA_028571085.2 Nepenthes alata
TTTTCTTTCTTTTCTTCATCTATTTTTGTCTCGTTGGAGCTTTTTTCTCTCGAGAGATTCCACTCTTGCTCCTCCTTTCCTACGGAGGAAAAGCAATATATGTAGAGTAAGGGTTGTGAAGCTCACCTTGGGGGGCACAACTGATGGCAGTTGCCTTGCGAAAATTTGTTGGGTTGTCTAGACGATTATTGCCGGCTGACAATAGCAGTCTCCTATTTAGGAGGCAATCGCGTGAACGCGAGCGATATTCTGTGAATATTCACTGAGTTGTCAGTACGATTGTATCATGACAAATTCTTTTTACTTGTTGGTGTTGTGCTGTCAAAAATGATAAGTTGGAAAGAATATTTTGCACTGTATTTGGCTATAGGAGCCGCATGCTGGCAAAAACACGTGGGCCTGCCTTCCGAGCTGGAGTAACTGAGCTACGAAGTTCCTCTGGGCATAGTGGCATGGATTTCTTAGTAGTCCATTGGGACCTTACGGTAAGATTTAGAGGAATCCTCGATGGCCCGTTAATTTGTTATACTTTGAACTTTAGGTCAGGCCAGCTTATGGTATTGGACGCACCAACAACAATGAAGAAACAATAGTATTTATTTATAAGAGGTGAAAAGCATCAATTTTTTAATATTTTTTCCTCTACCGGAAATGGGCAATTTTTTTAAAGAATAATTGAGAATGAATCGATGTGGGACCTCCTTTGCCAATAGCAAGGGGCAGCCCGCAACTAGTGCAATCTCAACAATGACTTCCTCCAGTGAGTGGAATACAATACAATGAACCTTTCTTTCGAAACCTACCACTCAAATCGGAGATATGTCTTTTTTAGCTTTTTGTACCAATAATATTTGTTGCCTTTTTTTTTTTTTTTCAACTTTTCATATTTTCAATAGGATGATAAAAAAAAGAAAAATCAGCATAAAAATATTTAAAAAATTCTATTATACGATAATAAAATTACCCATTTGGCTAGATTTTTATATAAAAAATTATTTATTGACCTGGCAGAAGCAAGCAACTGATCAATTAATCTAAGTATATAAATATTTACATAATTTATCTCATATTCTTATAATTTATGTTAGTGCCCGTTTTTAGGAAAAGAAAGCTCCCGGGTACGTTTACCAGTGCTTTAAAAGTTCCGACCGTGACACAAGGCGTGAGGCCAAATTTATTTAAATTAATTGTCAAACATACTAATGCTTAATTAGGAATAGCATACTTAATTAATTCCATCATCTATCAACCGCTGCTGCCGTGACTTATCGTCTAAGAGCTTCATCAAGTTGAATAAAACGTCATTATTAATTATTAATTTGATTAAACGTCACTTGCTCACTTACATGGTCACGGACCAACCTACTGAACTAGGTGCGGTGTCCCAATTTTTTAGTGCCTAATATAGAGTATTTTTTATTGGTCTATAAATAAATAAATAAATAAAATAGAAAATTATTTATTTGAAAAATAGCTACTCTTGTTTCTTCCTTTATATATATTAATTGAATAAGTACACTAATTAAGATTTAATAAATAACATAATAATAATAATAATAATTGTTATTTGAGATGGAATTTAAAATATGACTATTTTAAAACCACAACTAAAGTGAATTGCATGCATGGAAGTAAAAATATTATATTACTTATGTATAAGTAAAAATAGCTAGTATTGTAAGATACTTTCAACTCGACGCTGAAGTGAGAGGGGCACGAAGGAATAAGCATCTCCGTGTGGATGAGCGGAGAGTGTCACCTCAACGCTAAAGAGCGGGGACGCGCCTCAATGCCGGCGGGACGGAGGAATGAGGCATCTCCGTGCCGAGGAGCAGAGGCCGCGCCTCGGCGCTGAAGAGCGGAGGCTGCAACTCGACGCCGAAGTGAGAGGGGCACGGAGGAATAAGCATCTCCGTGTCGATGAGCGGAGAGTGTCACCTCAACGCTGAAGAGCGGGGGCGCACCTCAATGCTGATAGGACGGAGGAATGAGACATCTCCGTGATGAAGTGCAGAGGCTAAGAGCCCCAGTGCTGGCAGGATGGAGGAATGAGACATCTCCATGATGAAGTGAGGAGGCTGAGATCCCCAGTGCTGGCAGGACGAAGGAATGAGACATCTCTGGCGCTACAGTTTTAGAGATCATATCTCCTATTTTCGGCTAAGCTTGTAAAGTTATTGTCGCCAAGACCCTCTGCCGGCGTCTTCTTGCGCTGTGCTCGTCATTCATCAGAGGATGTCATGGCAATTCACGCGTTTGGGAAGCTCGATCCGGTAAGGCAGATGTCATAACCAGTCCCATGGAGTCGCAGCAAGGGTGGGTCAGCTGGGTTTTCAGGCCACGACAACCGGACTCCGGGGTCTAGGCCTTGGTCACCTCCATTAGCGGGAGGTGTGTGGCCCCTACTCAAGGCGCTTATAGTCACCAAGTTAAGGTCCTAGCACATGACCATCTTAGACTAAGGGTGCTCTCTTCTGCGTAAGAAGATCGCCGCATGCTTGTAATTTTTCCACCCTAAGGTTTTGTTGGCCACAGATTGGGGACTTCAAAAGCCCCCAAGCCTGATGTTTTGACCGTCTGGGTCGTTGGCGCAAAGCCTGCTCGACGGACTGCATGGGTCCTTTTGACAAGAAGTCAAGTTCGGCGAGTGGTTATCTCCTGAGCCATTTGGCGTGGAGTCACAGCGCAGGGGGCTGCTTGGGCCTCTTGGCATGGAGCCAAGATGTATGGGGCTATCCCCGGACCATATGGTGTGGAGACAAAATCCTGGGACGGTTGCTTATGGACTGCCTGGTGCTGGGCCAAGGATTTACTTTTACAGACGGACGCCTATCCTCCCAACTTAGGGGCAGTCTAAGTCGTTTGATTGTATGTTATGCAGTCATTCGTATGAACAGATAATACCACTACTTTATTAATGGAAACGTGATTCAAGAAAGCAGAGTGATGCATGCAAGACTTACCTGGGTTTGGCGTGGAACCATCGCGGGTGTTTGTTGACAGGTGACGTGCTACGCCTTTGGGTCCTGTCCAAGGTTTCCGGTGTATGGTCTATGCATACCGCTTCGGAGGGTTGTCGGGGTGCTCTGTTAGGCACTCCGGCCTATGCCCCTAAGCTCCGAAGGGTCCGATTCCTTGCCCGGATTGGTTGGGCGACGCACGGAAGATCCTTCGATGAGGCTGGCCTTCTTTGGTCGCCAGAGAGTTGAGGGGTGAAGCCCCCAGTGCTATACCTTCTGGCAGGTGTGAATGGTCTGGGGAGCATGGATCTTGTATACCCCGTCGGATAGTGAGTACTTTTCACGCCCTGGAGTCGATTGAACGCCCGCACGGCTACCTGAAAAGGGGGTCGTCGCCATGGGTGACTTCACCTTCGGCCGATATAATGGCTCGTGTGCGTGTTGCTGACCCCTTGACCATCTTGGAGTTAGAGGACGGAGCCCCCAGACATGGCCTAATCGATGAGGGGTCATTGCGACAGGTGACTTTGCTCCAGCCGAGGAAAGGATTCACGCCCGGGGTGTTGATCCTCTCCGTCCTGGAGTTAAGGAATGGAGCCCCCAGGCATGGCTACCCAGTGCGGGATCGTCACCATAGGAGGCTATGGTCTGAGCCATAGCGCTTGCTGGAACTTCAGTGCTGTCCACTTTAATATGTGAGATTGAGTATTAAAGGGAGACGCTAGACTTTTTGTTGCGTTCCCACAGACAGCAGCAATGTTGCGTCCCAGGTCTGCGATTGTCTGTACAGATTAGGGAGCCTCCGAATTTCTTGTCACTCAGAAGCATTCGGAGGAAGGTCCGATCTCCGTCTCTATCAACCTTGGACCTACACAATACAACCAACAAACAAGAGGTCAGAGGCTGATGGGGGGCTGTCCCCCGCCGACAGTTCGACGCTCAAGTCAGATATCTTCCGCAATAAACGGAGAAATACATGCAAATATGTAGTGATGAGGAGAGTATGAGAGGGATGTACTTGGAGGCTTGAGCTCCATGGATGCACCTGTGGAGGGAGGCTTACCCGTGCGCCCGCAGAGGGAGGCTTAGAGGAAATCCCTCATAGGGGTGCGCCCGCAGAGGGCGGCTTGGAGACGCCCCGTAGAGGGTGGCTTGGAGTTGCACCCAAGAAGGGCGGCTTGGAGGCGCGCCCGCGGGGGGCGGCTTGGAGGCACGCCCGCGGAGGGCGGCTTGGAGGTGCGCCCGCGGAGGACTGCTTGGAGGTGCGCCCGTGGAGGGTGGCTTGGATGTGTCCCTGCTTCTGGGTCAGACAGCGTGCCCGTGATACTCGCTGATAGTTGGAGGATTAGCAGACATACCAAAGCGAGCATAGAGATATAGGGCCCTGTCTGCCCGGGTTATACTGGCGGGCTGCTAAACAGGGACTTGCCCATTTGGCCCGAGTAAGCTGAATAGGACTCGTGTAGTTATGAGCCACGGGATATTATCTTGGGAGAGCTGCGTAGTTCGTGCGGATGAACTCCAGGGTGAGAGCTCTATATTCTGCCAACTGCGGTACTTCTTCTTCTCACTGATGGGCGTCCATTGTTGGAGCAGATGAGCATCAGGGAACTCTAGGCTCCTGTGGCGAAGGGCTTAGTGCCCTCGTTTGAGAAGATCTGGAGGACAGCGACCATGCGTCATGGCAGGAGCAAGGATTTGCTCTCTATTCTGCTGAGAACCTTGGGTTCCCTATCAGGGAAAGCTTTCGAGCTCTGCCTTCGTGAGGAGATCTGAGTGTGATTCTGGGACAGATCTGGCTGCTATTTGGGGGAGCTTCATCCTTTCGTTTCCGCCGCGGTTTGAGAGGAATGGCTGAGCGATATTCCCGAAAGAACCCAAATCCTGCCCTGGCTTTGGCTCGGGCTGAGCAGCCGAACGCCTTGGGAGGAGGTTCATGGAACCTTGTTACGGGGAAGCTCTATCTTGCTCCGACTAAAATGGAGAATTGCAGGATTTGGTCGTCGGGGCCGCCGAGTGCTTCGTTTGTGTTAGGAACGGCAGAGATGTGCCGGTCGCCATGGACAATGAGCTTTGGGCTCCACCTAGAGCCGATTTGAGAGGAAATCGTTGAGTGCCGTCAGCAAGAAAGCTCTGCGCCTTATTCTTCTGGGAATGACGGCAGTGAGGGAGCTTCAGGTCATCGACAAAGAGGGCTCCGTGGTTTGCCTGGCTCACCGACGACTGAATCGGGCTCGTCCCCCTTCTCTACCGAGTTTCCTCCTGCTTGTCACGAAGACGAGGGTAGAGAGAGAGAGAGTCCCTCGCTCTGCCCAAAACGGAGGCATGGGCCTGGAGAGTCAAGGAAAATGGCTTTTTTCCTCTAATCCCCTCCTTTTCCCCGTGTAGGGGCTTGCCCTTTTATTGGAAAAAGGGTGAATATTTTTCCTCCAAAACAAGCTCAAAGATTCCCGCCAAGATGAAAACATTTTCCGCCTTAAAGAAGCTTCTTCAGCACGTATTTGGTTTCGGGTTGGCCCGCAATACCGGACCCAACACTCGGCAATATTAATATAGTTTGTACACCTTATCATAAAAAAAAAACTGGTACTTCTCTAGCTGCCAATTTGTTCCCATATTTTCAACCAGTCTCGCAAATGTAATAAAAAATAAATAATAATAATAATAAATTCCTGGCCTACCATGTGAAGGTTGCAATTGGGAATGTTGTGATGGATCAATTTTTAATTTAAATGCCTAATTTACTATAAATTTATCTTAATATGTAATATCTTGGATCCTTATTTGAATTATTTTAATATTTATTTTAATTTTAAATATTTCGGACATAGTAAAAATAAATTAAAAAATTGTGAAATTTTGAAAAATAATCAGGATTGTGGAATGACGCTCGAGTTGCGCCCGTGCTATTACCCGAGTACCGATTGGATTTTTTTGGGAATATATAATAATAATAATGGAGAATCACAGTTTCAGAGAGAGAGAGAAAAGAGGAGACAGAGGGAAGAAGATGAGGAAAGGGAGACGGCCGGTGCGGGAGGCTACGGCAAACTGCTGGCCGATGTATCAGCGCTGGGAAGGCCGGTGATGTGCGGCAAGGAGGCGATGTGCTTGGAGAAATGACAGCAGCGCACGCGGCAAAAGGTCGCATGGAAAGAGAAGCCGCGCGAGGAGAGAGAGAGGCTCCCGCACATCGCCGTCATTTCTCCTAGCGCGTCGCCTCCTCGCCGCACATCGCTTGCCTTCCTGGCACCAATTCACCGGCTGGCAGATTGCCGCAGCCTCCCTCACTAGCCCTCTCCCTCTTCTCCTCTTCTTCCCTCTCTCTCCTCTCTTCTCCCCTCTTTTGTCTCTCCTAGAAACCCCGATTCTCCTTTATTTTCATTTTATAATAATAATAATTATTATTATAATTATTATTATATACAAATATATTTCAAAAAACCAATCGGTACTTAGGCGATAACACGGGTACACCTCAGATGCCACTCTACAATTTTGATCATTTCTCAAAATTTTATAATATTTTATTTTATTTTTGCCACATCCAAAATATCCAAAATAAAAATAAATATTAAAACAATCCTAAGGGAGATCTAAGATATTACATTTTCCCATTCTTATAAAAATTTAGTTCTCAAAATTTACCCACATCAATCTTTGAATAGGTAAGGACAATTCTTTCAAATTTAATCTCAATCGAATGATTCCTCCAAAAATCTGATCCTTAACACTTGATCTTTCTATCCCACTATCGGAACCAAAATCCCAACATACGATAAATTCACGCCAATTTTTAACGACGCAAACTCAATCACGTGGGATGGATAATATACAAATTTTCTCAACCAAAAGATATCCCAAAAACATTATAACCAAAATGATCATCTTATTTCTCAACACTTGATCCCTTCTATCTCAAAAATCTTAGCCAAAACACCAGCATAAAATAGCTCCTCAAAATTAGCAATAGTTTACACTCAATCACATGTCAAGGATCAACCTATATTTCTCTCAACATACATACATAAAACACATTATAATGATTCCATCAAACTCAGGGCAATGCCAATCTATGCACCATATTTCCAAATCACTGCAAAATCTCAAAAGGCCTATCGAAGCTCAACCTCAATCAATCATTTGCCCCCGAAACTTGAAACTCTTTTCTTCATGATACTTTCAGAAACATCCGACAACTTTTCTCAAACATCTAATCGGACTGTAAATATGATCTCTTACTGCAATTCTCAAATCAAAATCTTATAACCGATAATTATAAGTTCACGCGCTTCCCTTATGCAACTCTGATCGATTATCTACTTCCAATCACAATCAAGGGTCTTAAAATTAGAATACCTTACAATCTCCTCATCTTGATAATGTATTAACAGCCAAACTCGGGTATGACATTCTAATCAGCAAGCAATGAGCTTCATCAGTTTATCCATTGTCATCTGAATTGCCACCAAATTCCTCACTATCCAACGCAGACTAGAAATAAAATCTCAAAGGCTTCTTCTTCTTGACTGACACCAAAACACACCATTACAACCCTTAAGTGATCCACCCACTTACACTGCCATATGATTAACTCCTTTTGCGAAATAATTTCTTTAAGCCCCTATGATCAATGAAACCACAACTCCCTCTTCATGCAACAACACCTATAAATTCTCAAAGCAAAGACCTCAGCTGCTAACTCCAAACAATGGGTGGAATAACCTTGATCGTAGACATTCAACCGCCATAACCCATTGGTAACCACCCAAATATGCTGCATCAAAATACAACATCAAATCTTCTTTGGATGTATCACAACCTACCAAGATTAACTTAATCCATCAGGGATCAACAAAATTGACATTATTGATAACTCGTCCTTCATTTCTTGAAAACTCTCCTTACAATTACTATTCCAATAAACATCGATCGCTTCGAAACCAAACATCCCACGGAAGCTACAATTCTCGAGGAATTCTCAACAAATCACTTAACAGATTCAATCAGATCTAAGAAATTATGCACCTTTGCAACAAACGATGGCCTTTCCCAACCTGCCACCGCATCAATCTTCTGCAAATCTACAAACATGCCATCGAAGAAACAACATGTCCAAAATAACACTACTTCTTACCAAACTCACATCTCCTCAATTGAGAAAACAACAAACTACCCTTCGTAACTATAACATAGTCCTCAGACGGACCACATGTCCCACATAAATTTCTTAAACAAATCAAAATATTATTAATGAAGCCATCACAAATAGACCCAAATACGGCCAAAAGATCTGATTATAATATTCATAAACGATGCCAACGAAAACACTAACCCAAAAACACCACCGAAACTCACAACGATCGTACCTTTATCTCGAAGGCTATCTTAGGCATATTCTCCTGATTATCCTTAATTGACAATACTCCCAATATAGATCGGCTTTAAAATATATCGAGCTCTAACCATTGATCAAACAAATCACCTATCAATTTTTAACATTTGCTTATCAAATGATTTATTTTCCAAACGAATTAAATTTTTAATAATTCATAGATAACCTTATCCATTAATCTTACTCATCCCAAAGGTATTAAGCACCCTATGACAAAGTACTCAGCCAATGCCTCATTAATTCTATGTAAGGCCCTCAAATTCGATGCCACACCCGACACAACCTCAACAATAACCTCAATTACCAATCAAAAGATAGTCCAAGCTACTCCTCTCTTCTAGAAAACATCCTCAAATTACTATACAATCAGAAAATCCTTAATGACCACAGAATAACTCCCGAATATGATCACATATACCAAATAAATTCGGCACATATCTTTATCCAATACTTACAGACAAAACGATATCAATTTCATCGCCTCTCAATCAACTCTTCCTCAAATTCAGAATTCATAACCCAAATTGTAAATCAAGATATTCTTACCGAATCTCATGCCTCGGATCACATATAATGACCCCTTGGGTCTCGAACCACCTTGGTCCCATAATGACCTTGCCCTCGGTAGGATGCATGTGAATCGATGCACAGCATGGTTCATGGTTCCACAATATACTAATACATAAATATACATATACTGTTCGGATGTCGAAAAATTTCCCAAATCATAAATATCAGTGTAAAATCACTGCATGACCAATAAAACATACATATGCGTACAAAATAAACAGATTTGGATGTATAAAAATAACATACATATTAGTAAAATCTCCAAACAGTAGTCAAATATCATCAGACATAAAATCAGACCAAAGATAAGGTTAGAGGATACTTTTTTCGACTTTATACTCTACAGTTCTAAAGAAATGATGCTCTGAGTTACCTGAATCAGACTTCCTCTCTCTTGCCAACACAAAACCCGCACGCTGCCACTTTCTCTCTCCTCCGTGAAACCCTCTATCATGCACCACCTTGCCCGCGAATTGCCACCGCCTCTACCTCCCATTGTGGCCACGGACCTCCCCTGCTCACCACGAGCGCTGCTCATGCACCAGCCCCTCTCTCTCTTTGCAAGAGCCCTCTGCGCGCACCACCACTGTGCAGCCTGCCACCACCGCGCCAATCAACAACCATTGCATCGATCAACCACCACCGCGCCAATCTCCTCTCTCTATGGTCGACGCAAAACCAGCGCCATTGCCCCTCTCTCTCCTACGTGAGTCCGTCTCACCGCCTCCCACAACTGTCGCCGACTACCTACGCACAACCTACGCATGCTGCCATTGCCAACCAACCTCCTCTTCTCTCCTTCACCACGAGCCTTGATTGGCCTCAAAAAACCCTTCTTCTCTTCTCTTCTCTCTCCTCTACTCCCTCTTTCCTTTTCTCTCTCCCCCATCTCCTTTTCTGCTTTCTTTTTTTAATCTTTATTATTATTATTATTATTATTATTATTATTATTATTATTATTATTATTATTTTCTTTTATTCTAAAAAAATTCCATCGATACTCCGGCGATAATACGGGCACACTTCGAGCGTAACTCCACAATTTCGATCATTTTTTAAAATTTTATAATATTTTAATTTATTTTTACCACATCTGAAATATCTAAAATTAAAATAAATATTAAAATAATCTAAACGGGGATCCAAGATATTACAATGATGATTCGAGACCCAATGGGTCATTATATGTGATCCGAGGTATGAGATATTTGGCACCGCTCGTGACAGCGAGGCTTAGTCCCGAGGGGGACGTATGTGATATGTTGTTTCATTTTCGCTGACAAGAAAGTTGTGGTGTTTAGTAGATGACCTGCCCCACTATATATTTAAATGAACATTATCGTAAGTAATTGATAGAATAATATATTCAGACGTCCTAATATATAACTAAAATTTGATATTGCAATCAAAATTACGGGTGATAAAATATAGTGGACAAGTTTTGAATTTGTGAGAGCTAGAGTATATGGATGGCCTTGAGCTGCTAGCTTAAACCGTAGCTGAGCCTTGAGCTGCTGGCTTAAACTGTAGCTGAGCCTTAAGCTGCTGACTTAAATCACAACAGATATAGCCATAGTTACCGGACGATGGTAACCATTCCTCAAATTTATATTATTTATTATTAATTCTCTGATTTTATGTATGCTTTGTATTTCTGCATATATTTGGATAGACTGTAATTCAAGATACATGGTTTGGCCTACGGATGGGTGATAAGAATGTCTTGTACGTATTAATGTGTTAAGCCCCAGAATATGTTTTATATTTACATTTTTTAGTTTTGGTATTTTTTTTATTTTAGCATATGAGATATGAGATTTGAATCCAGATAATGGTATATGTCCCACATGGATGTGGTGACGGTCGCAATTATGTGATATGACCTCAGATTATATGATATGATATCGTCTATGATATTTGACCGGGTCATTATTTATTATAATTATATCCCCGAGTGACTATTTGATACAGATGTTGATTTAATACGAGACATCTCCTCGATTTTTTAAAGATTTTACGGACATTATGTTTTATTTTATGTGGTTATATGATATCCCTTCCTCTGATTTGTATACTATTTTATACAATGATAATACTTGTTGAGTACTCAACCCACGTTTTCATATTTTATCCCTTCAGACTAGTGGTATAGATATATTTACAGGAGTTTGGATTGATTTGACGCGACATATCTCTATCGGTGAGCTGAGATGTTATATTGGGTATGTTTCTGATCTCGAGTATTTGTTATAGTTATTATTTATGGCTGGATGATAGCCCTAATCATTGTATGAAAAATATTAGAGTTTTTTTATATTTGAATACCTCCCTTACGATATTTGCATAGTAGGTAATGTGTTATATTTATCCTGCTTTTTATCCGATGATATCTTGTATGGATTTTATTATATTAGGTCCTGTATTTGTATGAACTGTCACGTCCCGGTTCAGTTTTTATGATTTATAGAATATATTATTATGATTTTATTTTGACTTGCGTATATTATGTTCCTATGTCGTGATATAATAACTAGGGATATTGTGTTATTAATTTTGGGATTAGATCAATCGGTATCATATTAAGTTAAGATTTCCCCGTCAACTTCGGAAATTGTGGTTAAGAGTGGGTATCGTTATACTATTTGAAATATATCTCTATATAATTAGGAAATAAATAATATTACTCTATTAGCAATCTCAATCTTGATGTGTACTAGGAAGCACACCCAAGAAAGAGACGCTCTAGCTTCTCTCTAAAATTCAAATTTGAACCTTCCCACTCGTCTTCCCTTTCCTTCTTTGTCGGCACCTCATGGCGCCAGAACCCCACTCCCATGCGGCCCCCTCCTCACAAAACCCTTCTGCCGGCTATGTACCCTCTTCTGATCCCTCTACGGTTATTAATGGAGTTCCCCATGCTCCCTGTTCTCCTTCTTCCCCTGAATCTAACCCTTCCCCCAACTCTTCTGGTGCTCCGTGGAATGTCCCATCCTCCATCCCCCAAGCCCCTCCTTCTTGCTCCTCTCTCTTTCCCGACACCGAGTACGCTCCCATCACCGCTTCCCGTCAAACATGGACCAAGCGCGGTCTTCCTATTGCATCTAAAAAATCAGAGGTTTTGTTTGCCCCTATTGATGGCTGTCATCGATTTCAATAGCTGCTGGTCATGAATCCTCCGCTTGTGGTTCCAATATTTTGCCCTGCTCTCATTTGGTTGATGAGGCTCTATCTACTAATGATAAATCCTTTCACTCTGATGTTCCAAAATCTGCTCTGTTATCTTTGGGGAATTCTGGCATATCCTCTGAGGAACATCGTCCCGTAAAGACGATGGAGCATAAACCATCATGGGCTTCTATTGTCCAAAAGGACATTTCTGGTATAGGTATTAACCTTCAATATTTCCCTCCCCCCATCTCCAATGGTAAAGTTATAGAGCTTACTCCGCCTAGCGAAGTCATCCAGCAAGGTAATGATTTGTGGAGTTTTACTCTTGTGGGCTATTTCTATGAGAAGCCTTTAAATTTTTATGTGGTCAATCACATTGCCCGTAAGATTTGGTCCAGGTTTGGGATTTCTCATGTTGTAGAACATGGAAATGGTTTTTTCTCTTCCGTTTCCTAGATGAGTCTAGGATGTTGGATTGTTTGTACCAGGGGCCATTGGCCTTTGCTGGACGTACCCTTTTCCTTAAAAAGTGGACTCCTGGTATAGAATTATCTAAGGAAGACCACAAAAACTTTCCCATCTGGATAATCCTGATTGATGTTCCGGTCTAGTTTTGGACCCCCTGGGACTTAATTGGATAGCTAGTGCTATCGGTAAGCCCCTTCAATTGGATGCTCCTACAGCAAAGATGGAATGCATGAGATACGCTCGTATCTGTGTTGAAATATCGGCCTCCTCTCCTCTTCCAGAAAAAAATTAGACTTCAAACTGGTGGCGTATTCGGGGTACATCATGGAGTTGATGTGGTCGTGGAATACCAATGGAAACCCCTTCGATGTGATATCTGTAAAACTACAGGTCATAGTAAGGACCATTGCAAGGTGAACCTTAAGTATAGACCCACCGGTCGCTTAATTCCTATCCCTCTTGAGGACCAAACCAAAGTGATAAACGAGATAAGAGGAAGCCTGATATTGCGACGTCCTCTGCTAGCCCAGTTGCTCTTGTGACCTCCTCCAACTCTTTTGCTATTCTCCAAGTTGCAGAAGATATAATCCATCAAGCGCCGATTGAGGGTGGGGGTATTGAGGATATGCATTTGGATCCTATTGAAATCAATTCAGGCAGCAAAGCTACTTCTTTTGAACCTCAAGATGACTCTGTTAGTGGAAAGACAATGCCAGTTGATAATGCAGATGATGAAGGGCCCCTTGTCCGTTCTGTAAACAGATTAGAGAACTATGATACTACATCTGAATCTATTAAATTTGATGGCCCTTTGCTGAAGGATGTTCCCAAGGAACATTTACAGATTAGGGGTGAGGATACTAGCATACTGCAAAGAAGGCTTGCTCAGATAAAAAAGCAACTCCCCCATATGGAGGCTATTCAGGAGAATGGGGAGATGATTGAGGCTGTCCCTTATATTATGTCAAATGAATTTAGAAGGACTTGTGAATTGCCAAATTAGGTAACCTAGTCTGTTGGAACTTCTAGCTCGCCAGTATGTCCTTCCAATGTCTTGGTATTAAAGGCTGGATGGGGAACTTCTTCCAAAATCTATTTTGAAAAAATCAAAGAGGCCTAAAAAGAAAAATACCCTTTCTCCCAAACCTCATGGTTAGTGTTGCCTGCTGGAATATTCATGGACTAAATGGGGAGATCAAGACTCATGAAACAAACACTTCATTCGTTCCTCCAGTAGCAATATTGTTAGTCTTGTGGAGACTAGGGTTAAAGAAAATAAGGGTACTCTGATTGCTCAGAAGCTAATGCCAAACTGGAAATGGGAGATGAACTACACTTCTACGTCGACAGGTCGCCTTTGGAATGGTTGGGATGAGGATGTCACTGATCTGGACATTTTAGCTAAAGCTGGCCAAATCATCCACTATAAAATCCTAAATAAAGTGAACAAGAAAACCTTCTTTATCTCCTTTATTTATGCATCAAACTCGGAGATTGAACGCAGGATTCTCTGGGATAAGTTGCGTGCTATTCGTCATCATGTCTCTGGCCAACCGTGGGTAGCTATGGGTGATTTCAATGCCATTAGAGCTCCGTCTGAAGGTCTATGTGGCTGCTGGCGGGCTAATAGTGCTATGGCCTTGAATAAATGCCTCATGGACTGTGATC
>JAOVVI020008364.1:3370-14229 GCA_028571085.2 Nepenthes alata
CCGGGATGACAAGAACTTCCAATTGGGTTTGGGCCAATTCAGGCAATGGAACAGACGGTGTTTCTTCATTTAAAACACCTTCACCTTGCCCTCTACCAGTTTGTTCTCCGGCTGATTGACCCATAATTTCTTGCTTCATGGGGCTTCAATAGGTGGAACGAAGGATTGACTACCCACAGTAAGCTCGGGTCTAGTTCCCCTCTCTAATGCTGAACCAGTTGGAGCAGGAGAATCAGAAGGAGCCACTCGATGGCATATTGATAGGTCCTTAAGTTTTATCTCGCTCGCTTTTCTCTTTCGCCTCTTTACTGACGAAACATTTTCTTCTGCCTCTTCTTGAGGCTCCCATTCAGTTAGCGTCAAATTCTCAGGAGAAAACAGACGCTCCTTATTCTTATCATTTAAAAAATTGGCCTTCTCTTAGAGGGATTCAACTAACAATTTCACTGAATTCTCATCCTGATGAGTAATCTTACCTATAAATGATTTTGACGTATCTCTCCATTCACTTGAAAAATCAATAGAAATTTTTATAAAAAAACATCGATCTTTCTAGTTCTTTACGGATTCGTAAATCATTCCGTGTAAATGTAATTCACGGGGGCACAAAGATATCCAGTCGCCACTATGAGAGAATCAAAAAAAGATCTTAATGGCTGTAGAGTTCAGTTCTAACCCACGAAGATGAAAAAAGATGCAAAGGTTACATAAGTATCTAATTACGTTAGTATGAAACCTGGCCAATGGAACGTCGAGATCAGAAAGAATTTACAGCAGCTTTTGTGCGATGGGGAAACGAAGTCCACTTTTTAAATAGGCTTCATACACGGTGATAAGCCCACTTGGAGGAGAACTTGCCCTATCATCCTCAGTGGGTCTTGCGAACGAAATTTTCTTTAAAATATTATAACGAGAGTAAAACTTCTCATTTTTGGCTGCGGATAGTACCGATCAAAAATCGCTAACTCGAGAATGAGCCATGAAGACGGAATTGTTAAAGATAAAGAGGAGGGAAAGTTAAAAATTTGAAAGCTCTGAAATTCTGTGGAAGACAATGGGTGGCGAAACAATGCCGAATTTATAGCGATTCTTTTAGAATTTGGAACGATGCAATTTTTGAAATAAATTGAAGAGATTTGAATTGATGAGTCAATCCTAAATTGCGTTCCAGCTATCCTCATCATAAATGATGAGTTGACGTGGCGGAACGGAGGACAATTGTCGAATAAGGGTTGGCCAGATTCAAAATAATCCAATTTCTAAGATAATTTTTGAAAATACAAACCAGTTGCATGCTGAATGGACTTAGTCCAGATTGAACCAGTCTGGTTACTTTGTCTCCCTGTAATTTTGCCACCCAAAAATTTGGGTCATTCTGGTAGTTTTTGCCACCTAGAAATTTTGGCAATTATGGTAGTTTTTGTTACCCAAAACTTTTGGCCATTCTTGTTATTTTTCCACCTGGAAATTTTGGCCATTCCGATAGTTTTTGCCACCCTGAGATTTTTGGTCATTTTAGTAGTTTTGCCACCCGGGAATTTTGGTGATTCTGATAGTTTTTGCCACTTTAAAATTTTTAGTCATTCTGGTAGTTTTGCGATCCGAAAATTTTGTCCATTCTGGTAGTTTTTGCCACTCTAAAATTTTTTGTCATTCCGGTAGGTTTGCCTCCTGGGAATTTAAGCCATTCCAGTAACTTGGTTACTCTGAAATTATATTAGTTCAGAATTTTTCCATTTTAGGCTGTCTCGATTAGATTTGCTTCTAAATATCATGAGTATATGATTTAGATCCATCATAAATATCATATTATTTATCAAAGATCCATAGTAAAAAAAAACTCAAAAAAAAGCTCTGAATATTTCATTCATGATTTGTTTGTTGCAAAATACAACACCTTTAACAGTGAATATACATAAGGCATACCAACAAAATGGAAATCATGGAAAGTTTTTTCGACATCTTTCATACAAAGTGAGAAAGGGAGGTAAGAAGGCTCATAACAGCCAGCAACACTTTATATCACCGGAATTGAGGAGCAAGTGAAGCATCTTGCCCTAAAGATGATCCATCACAGGGATGGAAGGAGGTCCACAGGAACTCGAAAACCTCATTTCCACCAACAGCAATGGAAGAACAATTTCAGGACGAATGCAAAAAGGGAAAACCAAAGCGATTTTTCATACGAAAAGGAGAAACCAAAGTAGATTTCAGATGCCTAGGATGACCTCTTGAAACCTCAGGGATAAATTATCTCTGATTACAGCCGCTAATAACAAGAAATCTATGCCAGCATCAAACTATTGTTGTTATAATGAGTGTAATACAAAAACATAAACGATTTTTCCTATTTATAGTCCAAGCGGGACCAAGTCATTAAGTGCAAAATATTTTCTTACGTCAACATGATATTCATTGCTGTAAGAAATTAGCAAAGAATTCGCAGAGAATTGCTGGATATAAGGAATTAAATCAAGGCCGACGTGTAAAAGAAATTCCTACTATCAACAGACATGTCGAAGGTTGAATTCTCAAACCTCCAGTATGGGCGGCTAGTGATGGGAACGGTCAAAATTGAGCTGGACTTAAATGGAAGAGTCCATTGGAAAGAAGGCCCAGCAAAGAAGTGACTCTATTCATGGTGTAAAATGGGCCAAACTTGTGCCACGGCCTATGAGCCATAGTTAGTTTTGATTTATATTCTCACTTCCTTGCTATGTGAAGAATAACTAATCGTAACCGACAACTCTTATCTAATAAGGTAGACCCAACTGTTCTTCCTTATCCAATATGGTTATATGAATTGACAAAAACGGGTGAGCATTATCAAAATGATCCCTCGCATTATAAAAGGAGGCTCTCGGATACAGGGAGGGGAACCTCACTCCCTCCCAGTTAGACACAAGAATAAAAATATACGAAACAAAACAAATAAGTGTATACTCTTTCATTTCTGACAGTATCTTTCTTTTATAATGACAAATATTTTTTCTGATTTGAGCGTCGGAGAACCAATTGGGAAACAGTCCCGTAGGTGATCTAATTCTCTTATTTTTATTTGTGATGTGCAAGTTTTAGGTTTTTAAAAACATCGATTGGATCCACGTGATTTAAGTTAACCAGGCAAGGAGATTTGAGATGAAAATTTAGATCCGTCTGAAATTCAGATTCCAAAACGCATCAATATTATTAAGATTTTAGTTCAATTAGGTCAGGCCAGTGAGCTTTTAGTTGAACTAGACTAGAAGGTTTCTAAGTTTAATTTTATCCACCCAACTTTACATAGTCCCATCCCGGAAACCAAAAATAGAAGCATTCTACCATATTCCAGCAAATGGTGTATATAGCCACGCAATTGATGGGGCTACATCGTTCTTTGTTTTAGGTATGACACCTCGAGCCTCTATCTTCTTCTCATTCTTGGCCAACATAAAAAAGGTAGGCAACCATCGCAGGCCAATGCTACCTGAGAGTCGCTTCAATGTGTTTTTCTATAACAATGCTGATCACCACGATGTCCAATATGACTTTGGGGAGCCATGACGCCTCCTTTTTCATAGTTTTCTTGGTCATTAACAAACGATCTGATTTTGTAAAAAGACGACGGCCAGGGAAGGTGATGAAGATGACGAAGGCAGAAGGGCAAAATAGCACTCAAGTGCTTTGTTGGAAAGTGGTGAAATTCTTACGTTTCATTAATGGGCTGAGCAGCCTTTTTCTTATATTTTACACACCGAGGAGGGCAAGTATATATATACCAAAATACGTAATGGTAAAAAAGACACGGACCAAAAATAATAATGCACCATCCTAAAATACATCAATGCTAATATATTCAAAAGATAAAATACTGTTTAATAAAATACTACCTAAAAATATAATATTCACACGAGATATTTTTGGATATTTTACATATTCCGTAATACCCTCCCGCAAGATGGAGCATAGATATTAACAATGCCCATCTTGGACAAGTGCGTATTCAGCTGCTGTGAGGGTAGAATCTTGGTAAAGATATCTGCCGGGTGATTATGAGTGGTGACATGATATGTGCAGATGCTCCCTTCTTGGATCTTGTCGCATATAAGATGACAATCCGACTCGATGTGTTTGGTGCGCTTGTGGAAGACAGGATTAGCAGCAATGTGAATCGCCGCTTGATTATCACAGTATAGGTGTGTTGTATGAAAATGTGAAACCTGCAAGTCATTGAAAATATAATGTAGCCTAGATAATTCACAACAGGTGTGGCGACCCGGGCCTAACTACTCAAACACGTGGCTCGAGCAGCACACACGGATAAAAATTTATAACCAAATAACATAAATTTTACATTTCAACTAATTCATTCACTTGAATTTCTCCATCATAATAAACCCAACAGAATAAAAATATATAAATTTTAATAACAGTTTAAATCTCATCATCCGACTATTAGGACCATCTTCTCATGCGTTTTCCTCCAAGGTAAATGCTGTCAACTCAATATGGAGTCAAGAAAATACAAGGGTGAGCCAAAGCCCAACAAGTGATATAATCAAAAACACTAATAATAATAACGATCTCGGATATCATCTACCAAGGTCTCAACATACTCTGACAACCTACTATATTCGAGATAGATTACAATACGTCGTAAATACGACTCTATGCAAATGGATCCCACAATACCCAAACATCCAAAAATAACAAGAGTGCCAATAAATAATGGTCATCTCCTTGAATCCGATCTCAACGATGATTGGAAATTTTTTCGGTCCATATGTCAGCGAGAACGACCAGCACACCCACGATAACAATATAACATAGATTCCACTGAATCCGAGTATCACGGGATCCACACAAGGATATTACCAACATAATAAATTAGGTACTCATAATCATAGAATATCTCAAGGAATCATCCAGATCTTATTCTGCCACTGTGAACCAAAGGCTGCGTATATTTTTCGATAGCTGGGTACTTGCACGGGCTACCCGATCCTCGTAAGTTTGACTTTCGACCAAATCCATGGTCCACAGAGACTCTGCCCCACAAAGTACAAACGTCTCCCGAGCATACTCATCATCTGACTCAACCAAGACAGATGACCTCATCTACATGCTCCTCTTTCGGCTCTAGCAGGTACGGAAGATAACTCACACGTCAAATCCAACATCTCCCGCCATGATATCCTCGATATCATGATCTACGATGTTCACAAGGCCCTAAGCATCCCGCCACACTAGGCAACGTACCTCAATCCACCACGATACGAAAATTGGTATCAGATAAGCGTAGATCACATTAAAGTACCAAAGCCTCCCATTCGACCAGATACTTCAATATTTTCACACACTCTCCTCAACCTTGACCGTAAGAAGCTAACGAATTCAATTACTCACACACCGAGTATAACGCAAAGAAGGCTTTACAACATCAATAATAGAACGTCATTCGGTGCTGACCAGACCGTACTCACATAATCAAATCCAACACAAATGAATGTATCCAAAGAAAAAATAAGGATCGGAATATGATCAGTTCGACTGCCTCACTATTCTTTTTATTTTAATTCGGAGCGATGCCTACCACTAAGGCCAATAATATAATTTATTTTAATTTTTATTCCTAATAAATTAATTGGTAATATTTATTTCTTCATACATATACCTACATATATATATATATATACACACACACAATTTTCCACTTATACACACACATATACCAACATTCCACACCCATATATATATATATATCCACACCAACTGCTAAGCCCAGAACCCAGCTTCAGTTACCCGTTAATTGAAGCCCAGCAATGACCCAGTACACTGCTACCTTCAAACCCAGCCCACAGCTCAATTACCTAGCCCACTACATACACGCAATCCGGCCCAGCACCTGGGCCACTAAAACACCCACACAGCCGAGCCCAATTCCTAGGCCACTAAAATACACACACACCCTGGCCCACAGCCTAACACACACACACACACTTACACCACCCTGGGCCCAGCCCAGTACACACACACACACCCTTTGCACACAGCAGCATCTGCTGCTTCGCCATGCTCACACACACACACAGAACACCCCCGCACATGGCCACGCTAGCCCATCACGCACGCACACGCACACATACACAACCCTCACGCAACTTCTTCTGCTGCACTCCCACACACACACACACAGAACACACCCACACCGGCTACACACGGCAACACAACGTCGAACCCACACACACAGAACCCGTGGCTACGCACCACCATATGCACACCGACACACACACCCACTCAAATACACATAGACGGCTACACAATTAACCATATACTTACACACTCGACCATTTCATCACCCAATTGCCGCCTCCCTTCACCACAGAACCTCGGCCCAAAAACAGAACACGATGTCCTGTTTTTGTCCGATTTCTGTCTTTCAAACACCATTCATCTAATTTTACAACAACAAGAAGACGTAAAAGGAGAAGAAGATGGATACTGATTTTGCAGAAGAGGAATGATAGTAGAGAAAAATCACTTGCCTGAAGAACACGGCTCGGCTTCGGCTTCAGATTTGAAAATCGGCTTCAAATCTTGGAAAACGGCTTCAGCAGCACGACGGCACCGCAGTGACAAAATCGGCAACGGTGAGGGTTTAACGACGACGACGGTAGCTCCGACGGCAGCAAATGGCTAGGGTTTGCGGCACCGATTGACGACGACGACACTTCCTCTGACGACTACGGCTCCAGACGATGACGACTCCAGCACAGGAAGCTTCAACTGCAAATGCTCAGACAACTCACAACCCCAAATTTATACACCCACAATTTGGCCACCCGATTTAATGAGAAAAAAGACGAAGCGGTAGAAATTGAAGAGGAAATTAATAGGGAGATGGAGATGCAAAACGGAAGGGAGAGAGTGAGAGACGGAGAGAACAAGAGAGATAGAGAGACGAGAGAGAAAGAGAGAAATAGAGAGGGAGAGAGAATAGGGAAACGAGGGAAGTGGGGGAGTGGGAATGGCAGAGGGGTTCAAGAAGGTGGGTGGCGTGGGGGTTTGTTTGGTTATTATTATTATTATTATTATTATTATGTAAAACGTATATATATATATATATATATATATATATTTATTTATTTATTATTAATATCCCATAAATATATATTTTTTATTTTCTTTTAATATACGTAATAAATCTAATTTCACCCAATTAAATTTTAATTTCCTTTATAAAATATCCGGGCATTACAATCCTCCCCCTTAAAAGAATTTCATCCTCGAAATACAAAGTTCATCCATCAAACAAGTGTGGATATTTTTTTATGATCTCGTCCTCTAACTCCCACATTGCCTCTCTGATGTGACCAATGAAAAGCGGTTGCACCTGCAAGTATGGCACCGTAGCTCGTGTATCATCAGAGTGCAATTGCAGCTGGCAGTTCTCCACAGCCTCCAACATCCACTGCTCTCTAATCATCATTCTAGCAACCAACCCTACAGACTTTCTACTCAAAGTATCCGCCACCACATTCGTCTTTCCTGGCTTATATTGAATGTCGCAGTCATAGTCTTTGAACAATTCCAAACATCTTCGCCGCCTCATGTTGAGCTCCATCTACGAGAACAGATATTTCAGACTCTTGTAATCCGTGTAGATAACAAAAGTCTCACCATATAAATAGCGTCGTCAAATCTTTAAGGCAAACACTATGGCAGCCAATTCCATATCATGAGTCGGGTATCGAGTCTCATAAGGTTTCAACTGCCTAGACCCATAAGTTACGACCTTCTCGTGCTGTATTAGAACACACCCTGGACCTCTCAACGAGGCGTCACAGAACACTTCAAAACCTCCAGAGTTATTAAGAATCGTCAAAATAGGTGCCGACGTCAATCGCCTCTTAAGTTCTTGGAAACTGGCCTAGCACTGATCAGTCCAGGTGAACTTCACATTTTTCTGTGTCAACTTGGTCAAAGGCGCAGCAATGCTTGAAAAATCTTTGACAAATCTACGTTAGTAACCTGCCAGCCCAAGGAAGCTTCGTACTTCGCTTGGCATAGTGGGTTGCAACCAACCCGTGACTGCCTCAATCTTAGCCTCAATATGGCCAAGAAAAGTCACCTGACTAAGCTAGAACTCACATTTCTTAAGTTTTCCATAGAGTTGAGCCTCCCGAAGAGTTCCCAATACAACTCTCAAATGCTCCTCGTGCTATTCATTAGACCGAGAGTACACCAAAATATCATCGATGAACACCACCACAAAGTGATATAAGTATGACTTGAACACCCAGTTCATCATGTCCATGAAGGCTGCAGGCGTATTAGTTAGTCTGAATGGCATTACTATGAATTCATAATTCCCAAAGCATGACGTGAAGGCCATTTTAGCAATATCAAACTCTCGAACGCGCAGCTGGTGATATCTAGAACGAAAATCGATCTTAGAGAATACTTGCGCTCCCTTTAACTGATCAAATAAGTTGCCAATCCTTGGAAGCGGATATTTATTCTTTACCGTAACCTTGTTGAGTTCACGATAATCGATGCACAATCTCATGGATCCATCCTTCTTCTTCACAAATAGAACAGGGGCTCCCCAAGGCGACGTGCTAGGCCGAATGAAACCCAAGTCTAGCAATTCCTGCAACTGAGTCTTCAACTCTCTCAGAAAAATGCTGGCGCCATACGGTACGGATCCTTGGAAATTGGGGTAGCTCCCAGAAGCAGCTCAATGGTAAAATCCACTTCCCTTTCTGGCGCAAGGCCTGGGAGCTCATCGAGAAATACATCAGCAAACTCACACACCACCAAAATTTATTCCAATTTGGCCTGAGGGGCGGCTTCCACCGATACATATGCTAAGAAGCCTCGACCACCTCTAAGTAGCAGGTGTCTAGCACGCAGAGCCAAAATGATTGGAAGGAAACCTCTGACGCCAATGCCTTGAAACTCGAAAGGTGGATGCTCAGGTGGATTAAAGCGTATGAGCTTCTTTGCAGAGTTAATACTGGCATGGCAAGCAACCAGCCAATCCATCCCAAGGATTGCATCAAATTCTAACATATCAAGTGGAATCAGATCTATTTGCAGATAATGCTCCCCTATCCGAGTAGTACAATCCGCATACATCACATCCATCAAAACAGACTCCCCAACAGGAGTGGAAACAATAAGAGTAAAGTCTAATGGCTTCGGTGTGACTCCCAATTGTGATACAAAATGGGACGCCACAAAGGAATGTGTTGCTCCATAATCAAATAGGACATAAGCAGGAGAGTCACATATATGAATGGTACCTTGAACTACATCGGACGAGTCTCGGGCCTGCTGCTCAGTGACTGCATAAACTCATCCAAATCTCTGTTGCCTCTGCTGTCCTGCTACCCCTGGCACTTCCTGCCTCGGTGCCTTACAATCCTTGATAAAGTGTCCAGGCTTGCCACAACTGAAACACGTCCGGGGTGATTGATGCTCCCTAGAAGTCAGTGCTGGTGAAAATACGGGAGGATTAGTAGATGCAGACGATGACGCATTGCAATACCTAGCGATATGTCCTGTCTTCTGGCACTTGAAACACCGCTTTCCTCCTCCTTGACCTCTGATGTTCAGACGCTTCTTAAGGAAAGAGCGTTGTGATCTGTCCCCGATTGGAGTGCTTGCTGCCTGCAGGATCTGACCTCTCTGAAGTAAGACTTGCTTGATAATCATAGCACGCTTAGCACCGCGCCATACTCTACCAAATTGAAAGGAAGTAGTTGCATCTGGATAGCGTCGTTCAGTCCGTCTTGAAATTGCCGGGCCTTTCTTTCTTCATCATCCATCAAGTAAAGAGCAAAGCGAGATAGGACGATAAACTGAGCCTCATACTGATCAACTGACATGCTCCATTGACGCAGGGACATGAATTCTACCTCCTTTCTAGCTCGAACACAAGGTGGAAAATATTTGTTGTTGAAGTGACGCTGGAACTCCTCCAAAGCAATCTCATCAACCATGACGTGCAATTCCCTCTTCAACATCTTCCACCAATGATCTGCCTCTCCGACAAAGCGATGTAGAGCGAGACGAACCTTTTTTGTTGGTCCACAATGAATAACCTCAAATGCCTTCTCTATCCTAGCCATCCATTCCTCAGCAATCATAGGGTCAGGTAGACGGGCAAACTCGAGAACCCGCTGATCAAGAAAGTCACGCATTACTTGACGTTCCCGATCCTGCCCATGATGATGATCTCCCACTGTCGATAAAGCACTACCCCGAGGTGCTATGACTTGAGCACTAATTGCTTGGTTCACCAGGTTTGCTATGTCGCGTAGAGCACTACGGACCTCTGTAATTTCTTCGTTGCTAGCGGGCTCAGGCGCGCTAGGCGGTCGATTTGCGTTACACTTCATTGTTCAGACATCCTGAATTAAGAATTAAAGTCAGTATTTAAGTGTCTGCTAATCCTCTAAATCTTTAAATGCTACCCGCATCGCCGTTTTTCAAATAAATTTTGAGACCCAAAAATATCCCCACGAATTCCTTAGACTCCTAATCCTCGATCAATTTCACATGAGTTAACTTTTTCTCTGATACCATAACTGTGATGACCCGAGCCTAACTACTCAAACACGTGGCTCAAGCCTCACATGCGGATAAAAATTTAAAGCTAAATAACATAAATTTCACATTTCAGCTAATTTATTCACTTGAATTTCTACATCATAATAAACCCAATAAAATAAAAATACATAAATCTCAATAATAGTTTAAATCTCATCATCCGACTATCAGGACCATCTTCTCATTCGTTTTCCTCCAAGCTAAATGCTGTCAACTCAATCTGGAGCCAAGAAAACACAAGGGTGAGCCAAAGCCCAGCAAGT
>JAOVVI020008365.1:0-14229 GCA_028571085.2 Nepenthes alata
TCTTTTCTCACGGGTCAGAAGTCTTTTCTTTAAACATGCAATTATCAAAGTTCATGCAGATCGACAAATAACCATACTTCGAGCATAACAAAATCGAACATCATGAATTACTGGGCTTCTTTTAAACATGCGGTTAACAGAGATTCTTCCTTAAATCAGATGATCAGAACAAACATCATACATACCGTAACATAGTTCATCAAAAATCAGATTTACTTGCGTTGCAAACGTGAACTAAAAAAGGGGTGAGTACACTTGCCTTAATTTCTTTTACTTCGTCCTGAAATTTTGGTCTTCTTTTACTAGAAAACTCTGTCGAGAGCCTCTTAATCATGCTCTCTAGTTCTTATTTATAGGCCCTTGGGTCTGATGGCAGTAGGTAGGGTATGCCAACACTCGGGGGTGGTTTGGAGTAGGTTATTTCTGACTCTACTTTTTATAAGGGTTTTCTCATTATTTTTGGTCAACTGGCCTTGACCAGATTTAAGTTTCTCCTTCATACGTATTTTGGTCAACTTGTGTTGACCGGATTTTACTTACCCTTAACATTTCCGGTCAACTGGCATTGACCGAATTACTTTCCTCTTTCCCTTCCTTCCGGTCAACTGGCGTTGACCGAATAAGCCTTCCCTTATGTTTACCGGTCAACAGACGTTGATTGGATCACGTCTTTCTTCACGCTTTCTGGCCAACACTTGTTGACCGGATTACTATTCGTATCACATTTTTTTGGTCAACTGGTGTTGACCGGATAGCCCCCAATTTCCCTCGACTACTTGATTAGATTGACTCAAAGTCGGGGACTTTCTACGTTTTAGGATTTGGGCCATTACACCAGGTGAACAGTCATTTTTGAGGCTTAGATGAACTGAAGTAGGAGTTCATAAGTTGCTTGAGGTTTCGAATTATGTCGAGGAAATAGCTGGTAATTGTGGTTGTCGACAATTTTGGTAGACTATCATGATGTCTCCCCTGTATCGAGGGTTAAGTAAGCATATGGTCGAATTGAGACATTCTAGAAAATTAGGAGTTTGTCTTGTGATATGTTCATACCTAGATCTAAATAGACAGCATTAGGTGTTGGGGAGTAGGGTGATTCTTGGGGCTAAGTTCTCTAGGAAGGATCTTTTCAAGGATATGAAGTAGGAATCTGAAAGGATTTTTCCCATTTGTGAGTTTTGAGGTTTGTTAAATTTCAAGAATAAAATTTTCTTAAGTGGGGAGAATGTAATATCCCAAATTTTTTATTCGATTTAACTGAAATTATTTATTATTTTAGATAATTCTGGTGTGATAAAAATTAATCAAATATTATGAAATTTTAAAGAATATTTGGACTAATTGGGTCGGCACCCGAAGTACGCCGTGCTATTGCCCGAGTATCGATTTAGGTTTTGAAATAAAAGAATTGAAAAGTATAATAATAATAATAATAATAATAATAATAATAATAATAATAATGATGATGATGATCATGATGATAATAATTATTATTATTATTAGATATAAAAAAAATGGAAGGGGGAAAGAAGGGATTATGGGAAATAGAAGCAGGGGGTTTCGGGTAGAGAGAGAGTGAGGGACAAGAGAGAGAGGATGAAACTGAGGTCCCCGAGTCCGATTTCAAGTTCGAGCTTGTGGAGAAGTGGTAGATCGGGTCGAAGTAAGTGTATCCATACCGTCTAGTTTCATTTTCTTGTAGTTTTGTTTCATTTTTATCGGGTAACCTCATTTTGATACCCGCTTAAATTTATATTTCGTGTTACTCATGATGTATGCATGTATAAATATTGATTTTATGTCCAATTTGTGAGTTTTACGCGGTGTTTGGTGCAATCCCAAAACCCTAACCCTCGCCGGTACAGTTCATCCACTCTCGAGCCCTTTTACCCACAAATATTTGTGGCTTTTGCCTAATTTAGAAATAGAATATCATTATCCATATCTTGTATACGTTAATTTACCGATTAGATATCCAATTTGATGGTTTTATGTGATAATCCGTTCGCTGGAAGCCTAAGATGCGTCCGAATCAGGTTTAACCAATTATTTCAAGTCTAAGGCATGAATTGGCCTTAATTATGATTTACCCATTCCTTAAATATAAATATCTATCGGTTGGGTGATCGATTTCTAAGTTTTAGTTTGTTTGGCGTGTCCGTGAGCCCTAATCGATGCGCTAGCACTGTTCACCCAAAATGAATTGAGGCTTTTGCATGATCCCATCTTGTTAAATTGGTAATTAACCGTATGAAATTGTATATGCTTAATTATATATTATGGGAATTACGTTATGTGTATTTGTGAATGAATTATTGTCCGAAAACTCCAAAGTCATGTGACCCAATGTGGTAAGGATTTTCTAATCGTTCCAAAGTGTCATGTTAAATTGTGTATATTTTGAAGTCATGTGAAGACCGAGACCCATAAGAAATATGAATATTATAAAGGTATACAGAGGGAATGCCACAATTTGTTATATAAATGATCCGTTCTCCCGGTGTGAGAACTATGTGAAATAATCTTGGTGAATTTTCCCTCAAAGATTAAGAAATCATGAAATTAGGACCACAGATTTATATTTAGAGGGTAGTATCCCCTAACATGCCATTGATATTACAGTGGAGACTCAAGGATCACCGTAGCAGCGTATCCTAGCCGCTTATTAGAGTAGGTGATATCCTTGGCAAGCCATAGGATACTACTGTGAAAGGACGAGGAATTGCCTCTAGACCGCGGGAGGCTAGGGTAGCATTTTATTGGCCCTGTATACTGGGTGATAGGTATATTTCTATGCCATGTGATATTTGGCCCATCTCCAAGCATGATATGTAGATGCCCCCCTCTAGGTCTAAAATAAGAGCCACGACTTTAGATCATGTGGAGTATCATGATCCTTTCATCATTCTCCTGCATCGTTAGCTAGTATGGCCTACTGGCCCTCGTCCGCAAAGATAAAGAAGTTTATGCATATTGACCCCAAGAAAAGAAAAGATAAAATATGAAAAGTTATTTATATTCTGGGAATGCATTTACTCACGTTTCATATTGTGCATTCTATATCATGTTCCTATTTCATTCTCTACCCCATTTGTTTATATTGTACGTTATTATTGTTTATATTACACTTGTTGAGCTTTGGCTCATCCTTACTGTTTTCCTTATCTCTAGATGAATACGAGTTTATACCCGATAGGGTGGGGTAGAGGGTTAGAAGTCAGTTAGGCATGAAGATCGTACAAGATAGCTTAAAGGCTTAGAATTTGTGATTTTGTATCTCATTTATAGAATATTTTGTATTATGTTTGGATGGCCACGTATGTCCATAGTTTGTAGTTTCCATTGTCTTTTATAGATATAGTGCTTCCGCATGTTTATATGGTTTAATTATATACCTAGTTGCATCTTATCTGAGGCAAGGTCATACCCAAAATTATAACATTAGTGCCACATGTTGTTAATTATGATTGTGGATCCTGTGTGGTTTGTTGTGATTTCTAAATGTGTCGGAGTTGATTTAGATGGATTTTTGTTATTATACAGAATATTCTACAGGTTTTGTATTTGTTTGGTTACCATTTTTCTGCCAAAATTCTGCTAGATTTTTCGTAGAAGACGTGGTCTGTCACACCACCCGTGGTTTGGAGTTAGAAATTGAAGTTTCTCCTTTGGGAACTTATAGGTGTTGCTTTTGGAGTTGGTCATGGTCTAATGATTTTAGGAGTTTGAATAGTTGTGGCTTTTAGCGAGTGAACCTGTTTAAGAAATTATAAAGATGAATCTCAATGTCTTTTAAGAGAAGTGGACATTAGTGCTGATGATAATTGATGTTGGGAGCAAGAAATTTGGGTGTTTGAATAATTGTGGGTTAGCTAATAAGTACAGCCCATTTGTTGTGAATTCGGATGGTACAATTGAATTGATTAAGTTGGCTCGTTAGTATGCTAGTGAGATAATGAGGTTGCAGAAAATTTGGGATTTTAGGGTTTTGGTAGTGACTTGAGGCTGTATCGAAACTTTTGAGATAATTGTTTCGATCATATTCCCTATGTTGGTTATAATTTGAGGATTAAGGATCTTGTCAAAGTTGTGTTGATATCTTTGATATTTTTCTTAGGCCTATAACGGTCATGTAACCTAGGTGTCCGATAGGAGTCAATGGATGTAAGTTGTAAGAAGATCTTTAATACGCAAATAAATGGTTAATCAAAATAGTGGAAGTGTGTGTGGTCTTACAACTTTCATAGGCCTCAGGATACGATTGAGGCTTAAAGTGAATGGCCATGTTTACAATGTAGGTATTTGTAGATTAGCTAATAAGTTGCCCATTCATGGTCGATTGGGATCAAGTGTTCCAAGGATATGTCGGTTCGTCGACTTTCCAACAAAATAATGAGAATATAAAGTATCTCGACTTTGAGGTTTGATTGCGATTTGAGGTTTCTATCAAAATCTTCATCAAGTCCAATTCCCTATAGGAATTTGATCAGAGAATTTGGGCATCAAGTTAAATTAGATATAGTGGTGAATTACAATTGGATGTTTGACAGTTAGATAATTAATCAGAGTTGCATAGCGGAGCGTGTGAACTCATATATTTTAAGGTTCAATTTGAGGCTCAAAATAAATGATCATTTTCGAGGCTTGGAGTAAATTGAAGTAAGAATTATTATCACGTTTGAGGTTTTGAACTAAGTTGGATAGGTAGTCAATAAATTTGGTTTGCTTTCGAGCTTGGTAGATTTGCATAAAATCTCCCATGTATCGTTGATTGTGAAAGTGAGTACTTGATCGAGTTGAGTTGTCGTCGGGAGATTAAAAATTCGTCTCATAATGGGGTTTCAATTTAGATATTTGATAGAACGCATCGGGTAAAAAGGATTTCAACAATTCAAATGGCTAATGTTCGCTAAGATAAGTCACTTAATCGAGGAAGTGACTTGGGAACGCTAGGAAGAATCTGAAAAGATTACCTTGATTGTTAAATTTTGAGGATCAAATATTTATAAGTGGGGAGAATGTAATATCCAAATTTTTATCTAATTTAATTGAGATTATTTATTTTTATTTTGGGTAATTTGGTTATGATAAAACTTAATTAAATATTATAAAATTTTGATGGATATTTGGATTAGTTGGGCCAGTACCGGAAGTCCGTAGTGCGCCCATACTGTCGCCCGAGTATTTTTTTTGATAAGTAATTAAATTGCATTAAAAAGAAAATAAAGTACAGCATCTATGTTCTACTCCAAGTATTTTGCCAGCTTAGAGTAAGGACATAACAACAAGGGAATCCCCTGAGACTAGTCATGATAAGCCAAAAACAAAACAGCGAAAATATTTGATCATCATAGATCAAAACCACCTAAGTAACATCTCCAACTGAGACAACACAAAGTCAATCTGGCAACACTGACTAACGACAACATCTTATAACGGCAATTCAAAGCATCCGGCCAAACAAATATTCACCTTGCCAGCATCTTCGGGTACATCATGCTACATGTGAGGCAACACAACTCCACAGAACTGGACTTCGGTCTGAAGCAGCTCATCCCTATGCATACCTCTCAGAAGAAAGGCCACAGACCAGAACAGAAGCAACCAGGTCACGACACTGCACACAAAGGACAGTATGAACCAGCCTGATTAATTACAGAAACACAGACCAAAGCACTGACCAAAGTTGTTTCTGCAGCACCTCACGGCCAGCATGGCTGCAGTATTACCTTTGGGTAGCACTTATGCCAGCTCATGCTTCAGCAAATTCAACCAGCAGAACCCAAGAAACTAGAGTAACCTACCACCTTGGCCATTAAGGACCTTGTTTAAAATCCTCTCAACCGGGTGCATACATCTCGGCAAAATTCCATCTCGGCCAAATGTATAAAACAGAAAAACTACGGCACAATATAGCTACAGCATACCTCTGACGAAAAGCAGCATCTCGGTCATTTACCAAACACAGCCTTGGTCATGCAGACATCCCAGCCATAAGCACCTCGGAAAAAACAATGGTCAATTGCTCATCTCATCCCTGGCTAAAGGTACATTAGCAAGACCAGTACAATGTAGTGTGCACCTACAAAATCACCACTTCCAGTGCATAAATCGATGGAACTCCATCCTGTTTCTTTCTCAGCACTGATGCATCTAAAGTGGAGCAAAACTGAGCAGGCATTAGTCTACCTCAACTCGAACAAAACACCATCTCGGCCATTAGGGACCTCGGTCAAAAGTAGATCCTCCCTTTGCAAACCACACGGCAAAAGCAACCTTGATCAAGTACAATTCACTGTCCAAAATGAAAACCACAAATGAGGCTGCAGCACCTCATGGACAATAGGGCATCAGAGTTTCCTGGGAAAACAAAATGCATCCAAGTTGCAGGAAATCCTTCCGAGGACATAACACAAGGCCATAGGAGCAGGAACTCCAACTCCACAATCAGCCTAGCCCATCAGGTGCAAGGTTCAACACACAAGCCACCAAACTAAAAAACTTTGCTTCAGCAGTTTGGCAAAGGAAATAGCAGCTGCACATGTCAGCTGCAGTCTAGAAGCATATGTACACCTCATCCTGTCACATTAAGCAGGTTAGATGCACTGCTTCATATCAACATTCACAATTGGCAGCCTCAAATGGATGCAAAGTTCATCGATTTCAGCAGAAGAAAGCATTCGGCGATAGAGTAAGCCAGGGGCAGTCTTCAACGGCAGCAGGATTCCCAATCACACCCCTCACCAATACAACAGGCAAGCAACACCACTAAGGTAGTAGTTGCCTCTTCATCCGAAATCAACCTAACAATGCGGATTAGGCGAACGTTTCTTTTTTCGCCTTTTGGATCTTTGGATTAGATTTGAAAACCCTCCTCCAGAACCAGTGGTCAAGTCATTAGTAGGGAGGGGAGAGGGTGAAGCTGAGCGAGATCTGACAGCATCGAATTGCGAACACTTCTCAGCAATGTTCTCAACTCGCAAATACTGGTGCAGGCCCTTGGTTCCTTACAAAGTAGATCTACATGGGCAACATGAGGGTTTGGGGTAGGGCCAAAGCCATCAGCCACACCGGATGTTGTGCCAAGGGCTGCTGAATGGTCTTCATCTGAGATTGGCAAGAGGACAGCACATCTGCTAGGCAGATCAGCATTAGTAGCATTAAGTCCCCGGCGCACCATATCTACAAATGCAATCAGACAATCATAGTTAAAGAGCATAGCCCCTCGGGGGGAACTGTGGATACCATAACAGGAAGCTTCATTTTCAGCATGGGAATGAGCCACAGGGGCCATGGTTTCTAACCCCTGCTCACAATTCCTTCCCTCAGCATCATAGTTGTTATAGTTGTCGCCCGAGTATTGATTTAGATTTTAAAATATAAAAAATAGAATATATATATATATATAATAACAACAATAATAATAATAATAATAAATATATAAAAAGAGGAAGAAAAGGGGGGAACGGGCATCACGGGGTTTCGGGGGAGGAAAGAAAAAGAGAGAGAGAAAGGGGGAGAAGCGAGAGAGGAGAGATCGAGGCTCTGGGGTTCGAATCCAGCTTAGAGCTAGTTGGAGAAGTGATAGATCGGATCAAGTTGGAGAAGTGATAGATCGGATCAAGGCAAGTGCATCCAAACTCTTTTCATTCTCTTTTTTCAATTTTTGTTTATTTTTTATCGGATATTTTTATCCCGGTACCCGACCCATGCTTGTATTTTGTGAAAACCTTTCCAAAACCCATGATTAAAAGTATAACTTATATGGGAAACGACAAAAGGATATTTTGTCAAATAGTGGGAAACGACAAAAAGTTTCCAAAACAGTGAAACCTTTCCACAAAACTTCTATGGGGCCTAAAAGTATAACTCCCCAGATCTCCCCTTCCCATGATTAATATTGCATGCTGGAATGTTAGGGGGCTTAATGGTAAAGTCAAAGTCCATGAAGTGTGAAACCTCATTAGTTCCTACAATTGTCACCTTGTGGGACTGGTGGAGACCAAAGTTGATGTCCGCTAAAATAAGACCTCAATGGTCTTGGTCTATGAACTACTCAGACTACTCCAAGGGTAGAATCTGGGTGGGATGGGATCCCAATTTTGTGAATGTTAACATCCTCTCCGTTGAGAACCAGGTCATACATACTGATGTTCTGGTCAAAAAGGAAAATCAAAATTTTATTTTGTCTTTTGTTTATGGTGCCAACTCCAAAATTCAGAGATGTGCTCTTTGGGACGGCCTTCACAAAACCAATGACCTTGCCTTGGACCTTCCATGGGCTGCACTGGGTGAGTTCATTGCTATTCAATCTCAATCGGAGGGGCTGGGGGGAATCTGGCATGCTAGGAGTGCATTAGCTCTTGATAAGTGCCTTAGGGATTGCGACCTTGAAGATGTTTGTCATGAAGGGTTGTCTTATACTTGGAACGATGGTAGGGACCCCTGTATCCGCATCTTCAGAAAGTTAGACCGTGTGGTTGCCTATGGAAATTGGCTTGGTAAGTATAAGAGGGTTGGAGGGATCTTCCTGCCTACTAGGCTCTCGGATCATTCCCCGTGCATTTTGCGCCTGACTGGAAGTATTGCATGTAAAAGGGGTATATTTCGTTTCAATAATTTCCTCACCAAGCACCCCAATTTCCTTAATATTGTTAGAGAGGCCTGGACTGATGAGGCTTCTGGTAACCCAATGTTTCGGCTAATCTCCAAACTAAAAAATGTGAAACAAACCCTAAAGACCCTAAATGCTCATATTGGGAACATTCATGAGGAAGTGGTTAAAACCCGTAAGGCTTTAGAAGATCTCCAGGCTGGGTATCCTACTCCTAGAGTCTCCTGTTACGAGGACCAAGCTTGTCGGAAAGCTTATTTCCTTGCTACGGCTAAGGAAATTGATCTTATTAACCAAAAAGCTAAAGTAAAGTGGCTTAAGGACGGTGATCAATGCACCAAATTTTTTTTTCGGTCCGTTAATGGAAACGGTAATAGGAACAGGATATCCTCCTTCATGAAAATGGCACCCGTACTTTTGGGATTGAGGATGTCCATAAGCTTATCGTTGATTACTTTCAACGCATTTTAGGATCTGGACGTACGCAAGGAACGACCGATCTTAACCGGATTCACCCGTACATCCTTCGCACCATTCCAGACTCCTTAATAGCCACCCTCACGGCCCAGGTCAGTGAAGAGGAGATCAAGAAGGCCATATTCCCAATCGGCGACTTTCGTGCCCCTGGGTCTGATGGGTTCTCTTCAAAGTTCTTCAAAGATGCATGGGAAATATTTGGCATAGCTGTGACGGAAGCTATTCGTGATTTCATTCATCATAGAAAGCTTCTCAAACAGATCAACACTACCATCATCAGTCTTATCCCCAAGTTTCAGACTCCGCGATCAGTGATTGACTACAGGCCTATCTCCTACTGCAATGTCATATACATGGCTATATCAAAGATCATTGCTAATCGAACTAAGATGACCCTTCCTCACTTGGTAGACACCTGCCAAACAGCCTTTGTAGAAGGTCGTCAGATTAGTGATAACATTCTCCTGGCCTAGGAGCTTCTGCACAAATATCACTTGGGACATGGTTCCCCCCGTTGTGCACTGAAAATTGATCTCATGAAAGTCTACGATTCCATCCATTGGGATTTTATCATCCACATATTGATCTTGATGGGATTTCCTCCTCAACTCATTGGTTGGATCAGCCAATGCATTACCACCCCTTTCTTTTCAATTAATATTAATGGGAAATTGGTCGATTTTTTCAAAGGTGGTAAGGATCTTAGACAAGGCGACCCTGTTTCTCCTTACCTGTTCGTGCTCATCATGGAAGTGCTGAATGGTATTATTGAGGGGAAGGCCATACGGAATGAGAGATTTAAGTTTCACTGGCGTTGTGAGGATACTCGAACTGTTATGCTTGCCTATGCGGACGATTTGTTACTTTTCTCCCAAGCTGATGTAAACTCCATTCAAATTTTACAGGAATGTCTTGAGGAGTTTAGGTTCGTATCTGGCTTGTCGGCAAACAAAAATAAAAGTGAGACCTTTATCTGCACTAAGGACACTGACCTCCAAAAGGAAATCTCTTGCATGTTGGGTTTCAACAAAGGCCACCTACCCATAAAATACTTGGGGCTCTCGCTGATCACTTCTAGACTCTCAGTCTCGAATAGTAAGCCTCTCATTGATAAAGTCATTCGTTGTATTTCGTCCTGGAAAAATCGATGGCTCTTGTTTGGAGGGCGTCTTCAGCTTGTTTCATCCATTCTTTCGTCCATCCACTTATACTGGGCCTCCATGTTCATTCTGTCTAAGCCTGTTCTTAAAATCATAGAGAGCTACATCCGTAGATTTCTGTGGCATGGTGTGTTTGATGGGAAGACAATTGCTAAGGTTGCGTGGGCCGACATTTGCTATCCAAAGAGCAAAGTTGGCATGGGATTAAAAAACTTGCAGGACCAAAACAAAACTCTGATATGCAAATTACTTTGGCACATTATTACTAAGGACTCTAGCTCGGTGTAGGCTTTATCAGCTCATGTGCATAGGATTAAAGACCGTTGTATTTGGACCCTTAAAGTGCCGGAATCAGCGTCTTGGTGTTGGAGGAAAATTATGAAGTTACGTCCTTACATGCGCCCCCATACGAAATACTTAATTGGAGACGGTACTGATACCTTTTTGTGGCTTGATAATTGGCACCCTCTGGGCCCTCTGTGTGATTTGAGCATAGACCTGACCCACATGGTTTCAGGACTGCCTTGGGATGCGAAAGTTAAAGATATTATTCGGGGGGACCGATAGGCCTGGCCTAACCCATTTGATATCGAAGTCTCCCGTCTTATGAAAAACATACCCCCTACTTCCCTAATACTCGGCTAAGAGATTCTGTTCGTTGGACGGCCTCAACTGAAGGACAATTTTTAAGCTACTCTGCCTGTCACCTCTTCAATCCTCAAAAGGCGAAAATGCCTTGGGCCACTATGGTTTGGGGTCCCTCACACATTCCCGCTTATACTTTCACTCTATGGCTAGCAATTAGATGTAGACTTAACACTCTTGATCGTATTCGCGGCGTCACCAATATATCTACCAAATGCATTTTGCGCAATACGGGGGGTGAAAACCATAATCACCTTTTTTTCTCCTGCCTCTTTTCGTCTTCCTTATGGAATATAATCCGGCGACGGGTGGGCATCCAATGACCTTACCCTGAATGGTTCCAAAACATTCTTTGGGGTGCAAATCAATGGAAAGGCAGAAACTTGCTGGCCCAGTCTAAACGCTTAACCATTGCGGCCACGGTTTATTTTCTCTGGAAGGAGCACAACAATCGTACATTTTAAAACTCTCATATCCAGGACACCACCCTTTTATATTCCCATATTTTTAATGTTGCCCAGAACAAGCTGAAAATTCATCTTAACACTTCCAGAGGGGTGAATCGATCCTTTTTGATTCGTTGGGACATATAAAAAAAAAGGAAGAGATATATATATATATATATTTATATTTATTTATTTATTTTACATTTTATTTTGCCTGTTATTCATATGGTAGGTTGGTGCGCCTACTGTTCCGATGCTCTCTTCTATTTCGAGGCTGCTATTAGGCCGGTTGGTTGATGGTCTTGGCCGGAACTTATTTCATTGTATACTTTATATTCGGTTTCATTATTATTTTAAGGTGTGCTCGGGGTATGCCCTAGTGACTATATTCTACCTCTAAGCCGGCTAAATGCTTGGAGTTAGAATATAGTTTTGTTTACTTTGTTATTTTAATCAAATTCTAATTAAAAAAAAGAAAAAAAAGGTCAAAAATATAAAAAAAAAGAGATAGTTTATAAAAAAATAATAAAATAATAAAATAATAAAAAATAAAAAAAGGGGTTAGTAAAGCTCGGTCTGAGGTCCTGCTGTGGCAGCTGAAGGTTGGTTATTTCACTGCCAGAATGAGTGAAATTTGGTTTGGCTTCCTTGCCTTGCTGGGATGGCAGTTTGCTCATGCGGCACTGTGAATTGATTTGGGGAAGTTTATCAGTTAGATGTCATTGGGTTGCAAAGCTTCATTGCAGTCTTTTGTTTACTCCAAGTAACTGGAGTCCTCCGATTTGCTGGGAGGTTGATTTGCTGAATTATTGGATCTTGGGGAAGCAACTACTGGAGGCAGCGGCTTGTTTCTGCTATTGTGAAGATGCTAAAGCTTAAAAAGAAATGAATCTACTGGACTATGGCAATTTGATGGCGGCTATTGATCAAGCAGCTGCACTGCTGATGACCGGGTGTGACAAATGCTCAAAGACCAGATTTGAAGGCCGGGTGTTAAACGTGGCTGGCAATTGTGTCTGCCGGTTTTCTAATGGAGGCTTGATTATGCTGCTTGGGAGTAGCAAAAGTCTGCTGCTGTTATGGCGATGCCGGCCATTTCCTTTGCAGAGCTGTGTGCTTTGAGTTGAAGTAAGCAGTTCTTCCCTGTTTGCTAAGGTGTATGACCCTATTGCTTGATTAGATTGAGCAGTCGGTAAAGAATCGAGATGCCTAATGTGTCTGGTGATGCTGCAGATTGTTGTCTTCTAGGTTGATAAGCCCGACGGGTAGGTTCCGAGTTGCCAATGGCCGATGTACTGATGTGGGCAGATCCCGTGATTGCCTCGGGCCATGGTTGTCTGCAAGGCCATGCTGATTCCCTGCTGATGTCGGTGCACATGGTGCAATATGTGGTCGAGGTCATTTGTGCTGCCTCACCTGAGATACCACGAGTTGTGGACTTTGGATGGATGGTATTTGCATCTAGCAGGAGTGGAAGGCTTGCCGAGCTATATGCTGTGGAAGCTTCCATTAACCGAGGTGAATAAGCCGCTGATGAATGCCGCTGCTGGAAATGCTGAAACAGGCTCTTGGAGCCTTGATGCTGGTGAGCAGCAGTTCCTGATGTTGGTGCTGTGGTGAAATCTGTGCCTAAGGCCGAGGTGTTGCACTTTGTCCGAGTGCAAAGGGTCGGGATGCTGCCAATGGCCGAGGCGAATATCTTGCCCGAGTTGCTGAATAGTGGCCGAGTGAAAATTAGTCTGAGGCCTTTTTGCTGGTGGAATTCCTTTGCCGTGAATGACCAGACTGTGAAGATGATGCTGAAAACTGCAGCTCGATGCCGGAAGCTGCCGCTGGATTGCTGAAGCAAGTAGTCTTTTCAGCACTTCTGCTGCCCTTTGGGCTATAGATTGCTATTAATTTGGATTGATGGTTTTTTTTGGCCGTTTTAGGTCTCCTAATATCTAGGCTTGTCCTTGTCTTTGTTTCTTTCATTTTGTGACATACATCACGGTGCTCGGGGTGTGGCCCGGTGTCTTTGTTCTACATTCAAGTCGGCAAAACACTTGGAGATAGAACATTGGTTTGTATTTTTTATTTTTTCATTAATAAAATTTTCTTACTTACCAAAAAAAAAGTATTGAAACAGGGGAGGTGGAAAAGGGGTGCGAGGAGAAAACAACATCGGAGAGCCGGATAGTGGTGGAGGGTGGGGTAGGAGGAGTGGTTTCCGGCGCCATTAGGCACCGGAGAAGTTGAGAGGGGAGACCGAGAGAGTAGGATGGAAGAATGGAAATCAGAGCGAAGGGAGACCAATTTCAGACCCAGAAACTAGAATCAAGAGCATGGAGAGACGGGCTGGGCTGAGATTAGAGGGAATCGGGATTCAAGGAAGGACCTACCATGGTTGGAGATGCTGACGGAGGAGGAGGACGGGGTGCGCCGGCAGCGGCAGGGCGCTGGTTCACGAGGCGGAAGGTTTGAAATTTGAAAGTTACAGAGAAGAGAAATCTTCTCTCTCTAACGTACTCAAACATCTCGGGCTCATCCACGTCATCACGGCAACAACAAATCAGCTCACTGAATCTCAGCCAATCAACCAACATGCTCGACAAGGATCAGGTGAAGATAGAAAAATAAATAAGTAAAAAAAAATATAAAAACCACCCCTCAGCCGGGTGCACCTCAAAACCACCTCTCAGACGAGCACACCTCTAAGCTGCCCGTAACCCGGTGCATCTCTAAGCCGCTCCTCGACGGGTGCACTCACACTCAATGCCAAATATCATGCTTCCACACATTCTACTTTTCTCCACCATTCTTTTTCTATAGAAAAATTTCTAATTTGAGTGTCAAAGGATAAATTTGGGGTGAGTCCTACCAATTCTCTATCCTCTTATTTGTCTAT
>JAOVVI020008366.1:0-14228 GCA_028571085.2 Nepenthes alata
TTTTGCATTCGATTCCCCTTGCATCATCCCAACTCATTTGTGTTGCTCGGACCCGAAGATCCATAACGCAACAAGTAATAATAATAATAATAATAATAATAATAATACCTAATAATAATAATAGTAGTAATAAAACAAAATAATAATAATAATAATATAATAATTTGTGAGAATTGTTATTACCACATTTGTAGAAATAACAATTCTCAGTAAATATTTATTCCCGGTTAAATTTGTAACCAAATGAAAAATTTTCTATTCCCAGATAATAAAAATTCTATTCCCACCAACCAAACATGGGGTTAAGGCTTCAAACGAGTTTGGTGGTAGGTTCCACTTAAGGAACTCAAACAATATCAACGTTAGACTTGTTTAGAAACAAAAGGTATCTATGTTGTGTTACATTTGTGACAGTAAGTCACACGATTTTAATGATTCTTCTACCTTATCCGTTCTTAAAGAATCGCTAAAAAACCAATAAATGCCATGCATTTTAGAAAACCGTCTAGAGTCCTTTGTTGGTGTGATCCATTTTCAGAGATTTACAATCTAAGGCGGAGAAATCACCTAACTTTAGTCGGAGAAATAAGGAACCGCATGCCCATCCACAACTTCAAGCCTTATCTTCTCTACGGTCACAACGCACTTATCAACCTCTACACACGAAAGGATGCTTGGAGAGCACATTGCAATATTTATACAAGAAAGAGTGGGATGAATGCACAAGCAAATATCAATAATCAACGTGTTAGAGTATTACATTTTATATGGGCAATTCTATCATCCAAATAACACAAGCTTTAAATATCCATGAAAAGGGAGAGTTTCCAGCACAACCTAAACCGAACCTCCAAGCCAAATTCAAATGGGAGAGGCTTTACATATTAGGGAGAACAACGAACAGGTCCAAGCATTGGGAGGCTAAAAAATTTCATTGCCAAAACCAGCTGAGCTCATAAATTTCATTGCTCGTCCCTCTGTGTTTGATCCCAGGGGCAGATTCTGAAGTGGATGATGAATCACATGTATATTTCTTACACTCGACCGCAATGATCTTCGCTCGAAATGCCGATGATCATATGAAAATTCAAATGCTGAAAGTAGGGGAAGAGAAGCATACTGCCAGCCCTTTATTTTGGGCCGCAAACCTGAGAAGCTTGAACAGGTGGAACGTTGAGGCTGGATGGTTTAGATTTCCTCTTTCTTGAATAAACCCAGTAAACGATGCTTCAAGCTCAAATCAGAACCTCAAACATCTCCATAGCCTGCTTCAAAGTCATGCTTCTTCTACGTCTGGCATTTGCTCAACAGGTTTATGATCCTTAAAATTTGCTTTCTCACATAGTTCTTCAAATGTGTCAACGACATTTTGAAGCCTGGCGACAAATTCAATCAGAAGGGATGCAAATGTTGCCAAAGACAATGCACTGGCACTTTCGTAGGTGTTTGATTCTTCGGCATCGGCATCAAACGACAGAGGTGCAGGCCATGATATGTGCTTCTGGAACTTGCTCTCCGATGGAGCAGTTAGCATGGTAGACAGGAAACTGTTCGAATCAGGCAGCAATACAGTCTCACTAAGCGACTTCAATTCCGGGATTGCATTCTCAAACTCCTCTGTCATCAGGAGATCCTCAAACTCCCCAAGATTGTTTCTTCCGTTCTCATTATCCCTACTTGCTAAACTGATGAGAAGATGGGATTTTCGGTTGACCATCTTTTGCAGCTCCTCTACTGCTTCATGTACCTGTTCTAATATGTCCACTGGACCTAGTTTTTCCATTACTTTTATTTTGCTCCCAAGTTCACGCAACACTTTAGCGCCTTCGTTACCAACCCTCTGAAGCTCACCACGGAACACCTGTCTTCTTTCAGCTGGAGCCTAGCTTACAAAGATTAACATGAATATTAAACATAAGCCTCAAGTGAAAAACGAGAGCAAAAGAAACAGTCACTAATGATTATAGAAAGGAAGGTAGCTTAATGTAAAGAATTTGCAACGAATCGAAGTGCGCATCAACATTTGAAAACAGTGAAGGAACTGACCTGGAATTATCCTTAATTCAAAATAAGGGCATCGAATTTACACTTTATTTTGGCTCAAAGGAACTACTAAAAGCTATTCCATCATTTCTAAATTAGAGTCATTAGTAGAAAGAATCAAATGATTCTGTGGGTAAATTCCAGTAAAAGAACAATTAGAAGGATAAGTAGAATGAAATTCGTCTAAGCAAGGTTGAGGAAAGTGTAAAGATGTAAATTTTCATCAATTATCTTTGCTAAGACATCTTTGGTGAGACCTCACAGTCATCTTCTGTGTGAAATGAAACAGAAAGGCTAAATTTATTTCCTTGCAATCAACCATGTAATAAAAATGAAGAATGAAAGGCTAATGCCTAGTAGCATGTCCAGCAGCCAGAACACCATGTAATCATCAATACAAAGGACATTCATTCCTTCTCACATATGATGTAATTATCGTTACATTATGTCCTAATTGCATGGCAACTACTATTACATTTCATAAACATTATGTCAAGTGGAACCAAACATAGACTAAGGTTTGTAATACTAAAAAGCAAATTACAAATTTCCTAGTGACAATTTTGGGATAGAAAAATGGAAAAAGAAGGGGACTTGAGTGAGACCACGGATCTCTAGTGGAAAAACACTAAATCTAGTGACCCATTCAAGAATAAGCAGCATTGTATCGCTGAAAGAACGCCAAGCTCAGTGGCCTAATTCAAGTCATTATTCTTGAGTTTCCATCCTAACATTCTCCCTCTCTTGCCATTGATCTCTCTCTGCCTAACAGAATTCTTTATTTTTCTCCTCCAGCCATCTGATGCTTTTCTCTGCCTGAGTAGATTTTAACTCTACAGCACATACTGAAATAAAAAGCAAGCATAAATGCCTTCAGTTGGTTGATAATTTTAAACTTCTTTCAAACGTAAATATCTTATTGTCCATGAAAAGAAACATACAGTACATATTGAAAACATTCAGATCAGAAAAATTAGAATTTCAGATTAGTAAAGCCCTCTGCAGCCTCTGCCTCACTATTACTATAATCGACAATATATTGAAATCTTCACATCAGCTAACAAGGGAAAAAAACAACACAAAGGATCGAATAATACTATGCAAAAATAAAGAACATTTCATAAGAAGTCTAAATCTCCTAAAAAATTTGCAATAATATTTTTAATCCAAATCGCCCCCCAAAAAAAAAAATCGAGAGGATGCAATCAACACCATTTGAAAATTGGAAACTAATGTGCAAAACCGATCAGAAGTACTCTTGGTGTGAAGACAGAACGTCCATGATGAGAATCACACTTCGGTGATAGCAAAACACTTAAGTCTTGAATTAGCCAAAGTAATCAAATAGTTTTAAAAGTAGCATCTGCAAGATCTTGATACTCAGGTTCTAAGAAGAGGGTATTGCTTGCTTCTAACTCTGCCAGTCATCCAGAAAATACAAAAAAGCCAGAAATGTTGTCTGAACCCTCATATCCTCAGCACAATTTGCATCCAAATAAGAAAATAGCTCCAATTTTGACTAGTTGGAAAAAAAAAAAGTTCTTGAAATAATCTGCTCCGCACACATCTCATAATCTCAAGAACAGCAAGTATGGATGGAGTGGACACCGGACAGACTAACATTGACGCTAACTATTGCATAACTTATGTCGGGTCTTCTGATGGTCAAATAAACAAACCACCAACAATGTTAGGACAGGAAGTAGCATTCAGAAGCAGTTTTCCATCTGTAGCTTGAAGTTTGGCATTTAATTCAAGAGGGGTATCAAAAGCCTTATTATTGGACAGGCCTGCTCGAGGAATAAGTTTTTGTTCCACCTCACAGGAGACAACGTATATGCCTTTTAGATGATGAACCTACCTCAATGCCAAGAAATTATCTTCAGGGTGGGCCAAGGTAATTTTTAAATGATTGTTGAGACGGCCTTTTCAAGCTGGAATTCCTTTCATGTTATCTCAGTTATCACCATATCATCAACACGGGGAAGGATAACATACCACGAGCTGAACACTGAATAGAAAAGAGGAGAATCAAGGAACACATTAGAAAACAAGAGTCAATAAAACCAGAACTAAGGTTTCTAAACCAAGCACATTGTGCTTTTTTTAGGCCATACAAAAGCATTTCACAATCGACATATTTGATTAGGATTATGAGGAAGACTTGGACGTGGTTTCTCATATCTATTTCTTTTAGGGACATAATGAAAAATGCATTTTTGATGTTATTAGAGATAATGTTCAACCATGTCAGAATGCCAAAGCAACAATAGTATATACTGATTTCATTCAAGCAACTGAGTGCAAATGTTTCTTCGTAATCTATGCCATATTCTTAAGTGAATCATTTGGCCATCAATTGACCTTTACATTGCTCTATAAAACCATCTGACTTGTTCTTGACCTTATATACCCATTGGCAACGTGAGTGCAGATTTTTCAGGTGGCAACACAACAAGAACCCTGTATGAGCCTTTTATTCAAAAAAAAAAAAAACCAGCAATTCTGCTGTCACATCTTCGTAACTAATTGCCAAAGTGGATCCGAGCAAACTTCTTTACGGGAGCAAGTTCATGAATAAAAGATTTGGGATCTAAAGCACCAATACTTTTTAAGGTGTTTAGGAAGAGATTACTGGAGTAGAACAATGTGATTCAGGAATTGCAGGTTGTGGATCACTCTTGAATGAAGCGGAATTAAGATGAGGCATCTCTTCATTAAAGTGAGCAGGCAATTCAACAGGAATAGTGTACTCATTTTTTAGGATTTCATCAAGAGGAACAGAAGCAATGCCATAACGTTGAGATACGACAGGATAAGTGTTTCCATCAGGTGAGACAAGGCATGGAAGTGTGGCTAGGAATAAAATGGAATTTTCCCACAGAAAGATGTTGAGACATACAAAGTTTGATATAGGACCATACCAAGAGAGTGTTTATAAATATTCTCTTGTTCAATCTTAGGAAGAACAGCAAAATGAGAATAATCAGGTGCATGTACATAAAATGCTCAAAGGCAAAACACCACCAACAATATATGGAGTATGATTTAATAGTACCAATATGTTTAATAATATAAATAATTTGGAGCCAATTTTATGATAAACTTTCCCATTTAAGTGACGTCTAATTACTTTTTGCTCATTATTGATTAGGAACTACATTATTGAAGGAGTAAGGGGCAAAATTGTCATTTTACCTCACCCGAGATTTACAAGTGTTGTTTGAAAGTTTACCTCGGGTCCTACAATTTTGTCTCTACAAGCATTTCAAGATTTGAATGAGTTCAAGAAAAAAAGGAAGATGACAATAAGTGAATATTGGAGATCCACAAAAATAGGGAAGTTTTGATCTTGATTAATTAGAAGGGTTGCAAATCAATTATCCAGAATTTCTTCCAAAATTTCAGGAAAGTTGAAAGGAAACTAGGTCAGCAAAAGGTAGTTTTTTTATGGGAGACTTTGGCTTTTTAACAGCCAAAGAGGACAGCAGCTAAAGAAGGCAGAAATAAAAATTAACTGACACACAACAGATTGGCTGAAATATAAAAATCCTTTTTTTGGCTAAGTTCTACTGAGGTCAGCTTTGGCTTGGCTGAAGGTTTGTTCGTCAGAAGACACACAGAGCAAGAGCAGGTTGCTGCCGCTCAGTTTCTCTGGTTTTGATGTCTGCTGCGCTGGTGTCTGTCTTGGAGGTTGCAACTGTGTTTCTGGTTTTCTTCATTGGTTTTGTTTGCTACAGCTGGTGTGCTTGTCCTGGAAGCTGCAGCTTAACCATTGGCCTCTCCTCCTGTTCTGATTTTTAGCTGATCCTGACACCCAGAAGAAACAGAAGGTTGCCACTGCTCCATTTCTTTGGTTTTGATTTCTGTTTCCCTGGTTTCTTGGAAGAGCAAGAAGCAGAATGTGGCTGCTAGGTCAAATCTTACACACATGATGTGGCTTTAACAATTACTAGACGCATCTGGGTGTAACAGTTCTGGGTCTTTTGGATTATGGTGTGACAACCAAGAAGCCACACACACTTCCTAAAATCTGATATTTTACGAGAGCACAAAATATATAGAGGTAGATTGTTATTTGGCTCATGATAAGCTTCAATCGGAATTAATTCACATCAAGTATGTGAGGACTGGAGCTCATAGTTTCACCGAGTGCTTAACTGGAATTTGGATAGTTGAATATCTTTGTCACAAGTTAGGCCTAATCAATCTATGATCCAGCTTAAAGAGGAGTGTTAGAATGCTATGTTCTTTGTGAAAGGATATTTTACACACTGTTGTATATTGTAAATAAGTCTACAAATACAAACGCATACACCAAATCCTACTATGAGAGTTTCTCCGTTAAGTTTCCTATCCCCCTCCCTCTTCTGTTCTCTTTTTCCTTCTATAGGATTCAACAATTGTTTTGTAATCACATAATCTATTCAGAAATGGACATGGCCACAAAAATGCTTAATATTGGAGTTGATTGCTTTTCATCAAGTTGGATTGTGTTGCCTACAATTCTGATACTTGGACCAAAAGTTACGATGTTAAATAATACATGGACCAACAAAAGCAATCCATTGGCCCATTAATCCCATGCAAAGTAACCTTCATGTGCTCATTCAACTATAGTTGTTAGTTGATTTAGTTTGTCTTTGGTTTAAATGATATTGCAAAATATTGCCAAACTTGGATTTTTTTTTTCTTTTTGTAAATGGAATAAAATTTTGTTGTTGTCCTTGGATGTGCTTTTGCCTTGGTTTCAGTGCTCATTAAACTTCACCCCAGAATAAAATTTTGTTTTAAGAATTTGGCTTGAAAAAAGCTCATCAAGCCAATGATTCATATTTGAAATTTGGTGCGTCCTGAATCCAAGCTTCGAACAGATTCAGGTTGAGGTGATCGTCTGAATCCGGTTTCGTCCACTGAATCTGGATCCTGCACGCCACTACAATAAATTAGAGGTCAGGTGACGGCGGGAGGTTGGTCCCACCGAAAACACTCCAACGCTCAAGTCAGTAACCAGCTTTCGAATCGAGAAGTTAAAAGAAATGAATGGAATGAGAATGCTAGAAAAGTATTTGGGACGGTGGGCTGCTCTCGTTAAGAGAAACTTTTGTGGGCTCGTGAAGAGTGCCGACTCTTAACACCGTGTTCACTGGGAACGTGGTGACAAAGAGCCAATGGTTTACTGAAGGCGTGAGAGCTTTTCAGCAAAGAGAGAGAGAGCTTGATGATATAGGCAGCTGTGTGCGAGTATTAAGAGCGCTTTTTCTGAGATTGAATGCCTCTCTTGAAGTGAGAACTCTATGGGCTTTTATAGCTGTGTTGCTAGGCGACCTTCCTTGGGCAGAAGGCTTGATTCCCGCGCTCTGCTGGGATGGCTTCCTTTCTAGGCGTGGGAATCTTAATGGCGGTAACGACTCCTTGGCATATTACTTTCCTTCTACATTTTGTAACCGTTAGGATTTACTACAAACAGAAAGAGAATCTGGCACTTTCCTCATGGGTCGTGCGCTAAATCTGCTGGTGACTGTTACAATAAAAATTGCCATTTGAGAGAGCGCGAAATCAGATGAGAAAACTGTTGCTGGTCGAAGATGGAAATGTGGGCCAAACGGGGCCTGGCCCACATGGGACTGGCTCTTAGGCCGACCGACTGTAACGCTTCCGGTCAACAGAAATGTTGAAAGTCTTCGTGAGCCAGTTATCCATCCTGTTATCAAGCTTTGCCGATCTACTTGGCCTTTCGTTTAGTCAACGGCTGGCGTTGACTGTTTAAGTACATATGAGTCTTTGTGGATTTGGGCCATTTCTCCTCCTTGGGCTAGCCCACTATGGGCATACCCATCAAATTTAGTTTTATGCTTGCCAAAATAATTAATGGATCCTAAGCCAATTATTATTCAGTTCGTTTAAACTTCACATGTATTTAATTTCGATAAGTAGAGCATGACTATTAATGACATTATTTTTTGATAACAATGATTGTTCTAGAAAACATCTTTTGATGTTTTCTAAGTTTTTGAAATTCAAAATAAAGTTGAATAATATGAAAACTCTTTCTAGTTTTCTTTGCACACACGAATGTAGTGTTGTGTTTTGGACAGCTTTGAGCTAGCTGACTATTTTGCGATCTTCATTTTCATTGGGAAATATAAATTAGGCTAAATTTTTTAAGTTGACGAGGCATTAGCAGAGTTGAATAAGGAAGGAAAAAATCATGATGCCTTCCTCACTCAGAGAAGTGTACATTAGGGAGACTACCCCAGACTCTCATGGTTTACTTGAGCACACAAAAGCTCCAGGGTCTTGAGCTCATACTAGTATTCTTTTGTTGAGAGAAAAGTGTTGTACTGTCACTTGCATACTTTGTCTTTAAGAGAAAAGTCCTTGTATTCTTATTTTTGTAAGTGAAAAAGAGTGAATGTCACTCTTGAGAGAAAACTCAAGGTTGGAGTCTTGAAATGCAAACTAGGAGGTATCTTATTTATGTGATGTTTGATCTTCAACTATTGAAGGTCGGGTATAGTGACTCTCAAGGGCAACTCAGGGACAAGCTGCAGACAAGGCTGAATATGTATGAAATAAGTAGTCAAATTTCTGTTTCCCTGCTCTCCTTATTTCATTTCATGCATAAGTAATTCTTGCTTAAGTAGATCAAAAATTAATTAAAATGCAAACTTGGCTAAGCTAAAGTAATTGTCTAAAAAAACTTGTTAACAATGTAATTCACCCCCCTATTGGGCACAGGATGAAGTGAACTTCCAGAGAGTGTGAGGATGACTGGGCCCTTGAGGCTGTTGCAAGCTTTCTTAGAAATGAAAATATGTCATGCATTGCTCAGCTAACTGAATTCCACGTGTCCTTGCCAAGGATATGTGTGCCTATTCGAGGAAGGCTGCATTTCCTCATATTTCCCTCCAAGGTGGGGGCTTCGGGGACTTTGCAATACTACGGTGCCTCATTGTGTGCCAATCCCATATTCGTGGATGGTGCTACTCGGCCATGGCATGGTTTCCATGTAGCAGGGATATGCGGCGGAAGTGGAAATATTTGGGGCATAGTTTTGTGTAAAGGAGCACCCTATGTTTAAGCGGTGTACTACTTCATGAAGAGGTTGCACCACAAATTTTGGAAGGACTACCTACCAGGCATCCATGAGTAGATAGGCAAATTTCTCTACATGGTCACTGATGCTGGTGAGATTTGATCTGACATGATGGGGCCATTGCCAAAAACATCAATAAAAGGCCATCTAGAGCACGGCCCCCTTCGAAATGATAGGATAGGTGCAAGAAGCAATCATGGTGGCCGGCAAGTTTACATCACCATGAGCTAAGGGTCGAGGGCCATAGTGCTCGAGTTTGATGTCGAATGTTGTCAAGCAAAATTTTGCAGTTCTTTTCACATTTTTAATAGAAAAAATTTTAGCGGGATAGAAGCAAGCTCCAAATCCTTGCGTGTTTAATATTTTGCTAAGCCAACTAAAGTGGCTAAAACCATTCCTTTTAGAAATCCTTGTATCCAAGTACATAAACTAGTGATAGCTCAAATTACAAGCCTCTCCCATATTAGCCACATTAAATTTTTCTACAAAGTGTTACCATCGCAGGAAATCGCTATCTGCTCAGAAACATTGGGCAGGAATGCTTAATTCCTAGTCTTGCCAGTTCAATTGCTTTTCTCTTCATGGCATCCAAGGCCACTAAAACAGAGAGTTGCGAAAATGTAAATAGGTGAGGACATTATCTTACGAGATGAAATTCAAGTTTTCCTGAAACATGTTATAACATCCTTATTGAGGAAAGACAGCAGCATAACATGACATCTAATCACAGAGAAGGCTAAAGGAAACACACCTGTATCTCTGAAAGTATACAACCATGCAAAGCCATGACCATGAATGCACAATGCCTCAGTGCACCGCTTACTTTGATGTAACTCTTCCAAGGATACCTTAGCATCTTGTAACGACCATGTGGAGGTTCCCAGATAGCAAAGCCTAACTACAGATATAGTAATCAATCAGAACTTTGTCACTGAGACATAAATGACAAGAAAATGCATTGAGACTGTAGCAAATCTATACCAAAGCTTCCTCCTGGCTAGTGGATTCTACAGCTGATCTGTAGCCACTATAAAGTGGATCATCAGAAGCTTGGTAAGTAAGAATTTTTGATGGGACCCTTTCATATTCAATGCAACTCAGGTACCTATTGACACAACCTATAGAGCATCTTGGCAGAATTAATCAAACTTGACAATTTTGATGATGAAAAACAACAATTAGAAACAGATGTTAACTAGCTCAGTCCTTCACACAAATAAATGAAATAGACATGATGAAAGATCCTTCAACCTTCTAAGGAAGCAGCAACATTCATAAAGTTCTTGACCACCAAGTTGTGCAAATCCTCACCAGCCCAGATTGGGTAAATGCATGTGTTTATCCCCACGCCAACACCAGCACCCAGTGCAATGAGCAGAAATCTAGTGACAGCTGTATGGATGAAATCCCTGGTTCTATATCCAGATACCATAATGAAGCAATACGTCAATAAAAACACTCGGAACCCATATTCATAAGGCTTCAGTGCAGGATAGAGCTTCAGATATGTAGCACAAAATCCTAGAACCATGTGACCCAATAGAAAGAATAAGAACCAGAATAAAATACAGACAAATGAAAAACTAAATGCATTTATAACTGGACAATTACAAAAAAATTTGCATTCTGGAAATCTGCAATATCATACCAATGAAAAAAATGCTACAAATAATTACAACTTCTTCCCAATCTCCAGCCAAAGTGGACAAAGTTGCCATGCTCAGGGCAATCCCTCCAGCTGATAATGTCCCCAATCCACGGTTAAATCCTTTACTAAGAGTCGCCCCTAGAGAGAGTATATACACAAATGTGCAAAAATACAGACATATCAGTCAGCAGCTACACATGAACCAGCTAAATTGCCAATAAAGAAACCACATAGATTGAGCAAATAAGCATATCAGGATGTTGAGGAAGACAGATAGCAAGATATAACAGATAAACCATTGTAAATCTTATGAACTGCTATGACAAGAGCCAAACCCGAACCTGGAAAAAGTCAGTCACTAGAGAAGGTTTGGGTACAGGCAGTAGAAAGGAAAGAGGAAGCTTTTATGGAACGCAACCAAATATACTAATATCTAACCACAGCTGGGAAAAACGATGGAGAATAACCCAAAAATATTCAGGGCTTCAAATACATGGCATTGGCACAACTAAGGAGGGGTGTACACGATATAAAGTCCTTAACCACCTGTACTTTCTAGTAAAACGGCCAGCCCCAAGTATTAATCTAAGTATGCACCTCAACAGCCCACGATATCTACCATTACATAACATAACCCCGACTACGAAATTAACTAAGCACCTCAACAAACAATGATATCTACCATAACATTACAAACAGCACAATGTTTATGATGCCCTAGTGCCCTACAGTTTCAGATCACATGTTCAAGCAAGCAAGCTATAAACCTAATGAGGACCCCACGCTTGGTAGGATTAGCTAGATTATGGAGAGATGCTTGAGCAACCAATTTGCAGAATTCGGGCTTTAGGCCACCGTTATGTGCTCCTCATGTATGCCTGAGCTACATTGACATACAAGTGCTGAGCTGTGTTTATACTCCAGTGCCGAACTACGCTAACACTCCAATGTTGAGTTAAACATCCAATTCCGAACTATGCATACACTCCATTCTCAAGAATAAACACCCCAATGGCACACACAAGCTCAAACGGCAAGGCAGGGATGTAATTATCATTCTTCATTACCGACAATATGTATTTAGGACTTTAAGAATCATTGTGGTTATGTAGTTTATTGGTCATTTGAGAATGTCTTTGAGACATCACAGCTTTTGACTTTGAGATCCTTCCAGGTATTTCTTCAGCTCTTTAAGAAACACTCTAGAAGTTGGTTAGGATGACTTAGGGTCAAATTATGCTCCTATTCTAGAGGTTACTTTGGCTCTTCTAGATTTCATTCTGGAAGGTTGCTTGGGCTTGCTTAAGGTTATTTCATGTTCCAATTCAAGATGTCACTTAGCCTCTTCTTAGAATCACTCTGGATATTGCTTGGGCAGATTGAAGGCCATTCTGTAATTCTCCTTTAGAGGTTCAATGTAATCTATCCATATTATTAATAGTGTTTTTAGTAGTAGATTTCGTTCATCTAATCTACATACCATTTAGTACTATTTCACAATTCAGGGGAATATTTGCATAAACCCTGGTTTTGTTTTGTTGAGTTTGTTGCAAAATTGGAGTTGAATGTGGATGTGATTGAGCTTGTATTGGAACCTAGAACTTGGTCCAAAACAACAAACATAAAAGCAACTCTTCTTTTTTCCCCGCTCTGGGGTTGATTTGTCATTACCATTGAGCACTTGATTGATAAAAAAACTTGACCCTGATGATAAGAGCAGTCTAACTGATACAACAGTAATTTTTTTCTAGTTATTTGAATTTGAAGTCATAAATAAAGAAGACCTGAGAAATGAGGGCCTTTATAATTCCAACAAGTGATAGACCTCAATGTGTGCTACAACGTATTGATTCCACTTTTGTAAATTGCTCTTTCTTGGTTTTTCCTGAATCGCTAAAATCCTCCAAAGATGAGCATCTCTTAGGATAAAACATAATGTTAGAGATACCCCATGAACTTGCTTAACAGGAAAACAAAATTCGAGAGTAAGCTTCGATATTTCTTGCCATCTGCAAAGGCAAGACAAATATTTGACTGAGAGCAGCTGACTAAAATTTCCATTGTTCATTGCACATGCTCAAAGACAACAACTAGAATAAGTATATCAACTGTATTTACAACAAAAGAAATTGATGTTTTTGTCTTTAAACTAAATTGTCAAGAGAGCCATAGTACTATATATGTCAGTTAAAGGTCAGTTCTACGCACATAAATCATTAAGAACAAGCAGCAAAGGAAAAGCTTTGCTTTATCAATTTCTTTCAGACACTCTGTGGGAAATGGTTCATAACAGGAAATACAAATTTATTTTATTAGCCACCAAGAATATCAGAGGCTATCAATGCTTGGAAATATGAATCAAATGGGCAGCCAAGGTTCAATGCCACAGGTTTTTATGGGCAACTTCAATGTGAATTAATCAGTAAATTGATCCGAAAATCATATTGTGTAACCAAGGTTGAAGCTCCCCATCTCATACAAACCCGATGAAGCACTACCCTAGGTCATTGAAGCTTCTTTCATAAATAAGTTAAGTCCCATCTGACTGTTACGTTCAAATCATGAAATGCAAACCGAATAGGAAGCCAATTATTTACCTGGATCCTATTTACCCAATGTCTTTGGTCGAACCAACAAGATGGAAGCTTGTGCCTATTATTAAGTTCAATTAAAAGAATGGTAGCTGACTCTAAATCTGACCAATTCTCGCTAATCATTCACACTACAGAACTCAGAGTGGTGATTGTTAATAACTAATGAGTGAAATATAGTGTTTCAAACACTTATTAAGTGTCAATTGTACATTGCACATAACAGAAATTGCCTTTTAATATTTGAAACAGACATACATAGCAATTTTACCGTCAGCAGCTCCTTGAAGAACAGACAAACTAGAACATTAATATATGATGAGTCATAGAGCAGACAAAAATGTTGAGACAAGTTTCAGATTCCTACTTCGCAGCCTTTTTCCCCTAGGATCCCCAGGCATTCCCCTTTCATATGGATACTAAAATGAGTCTAAGCTCTATAACTCTCCAGGTGATTGGATTCCTTCCTAGGGAGGAAGGTTAGCACCAGGATGACCATGAGAGACCGTAACCCCCATGAAGGCTTTTTTTTTTTTTGGGGGGGGGGGGGGATATTTTTGTGGGGATGGGTAGAAGGGGGCTGTCAGCATTTTGGTCACTAGGACCATTGACTAAAGGGTAGCCTAGGAAGGTAGCCTATGATTTTCCAGTTGTTGCAATCAGTTGCTCATGCATGCAGCTATAGATGCTATTGATTAGTGTCATCTATGCTTAGTTTTTTGGGAAATGTATATGAGCAGCAGTGTTGTGGAGCTCTCTCTTGATCTGCTTCTAGCACTGTGGGCCTCTTTAGTGCTATTGCTTAGGGTGTGTGGCTATTGCTTATGGCTCCTGTGCTTGTCAATAC
>JAOVVI020008367.1:0-14228 GCA_028571085.2 Nepenthes alata
TTAAAAATATTATTTAATTTAATTTAGTATTAAAAAAATATATATTATCAATTTAATATTAATGGAAGGATTGTAAATGAAAAATTTTAAATCAAAATTTTTTTTAATGGGATAAAAAATCCAAATCCCCACTAATAGTTGTCCATTGGACCTTTATTTGCCATATAATTAGAAAAATATTTAAAATATTATTATTTTTATAATTTATAATTCTATTATCAACTTTAATGTTTATTTTATTCCAATTTTTATATTAATATCAATAGTATACTTAATGGATACGGTTAGGCACAGACTGACTCGATGCAAAGGCGGATAAGAGATCCAAATATCAACGACCTAATAAAAAATACCACAAAACCCATCAGACAAACGACACACGAATGCATAAACTGATATGCATGACTTGAATAGGCGATTATTAAATAATCATAATGAACTACTTAATGGTTGAAAATAGAGGGCCACTGAACTGATCCAATGCCTGGAAGCCAAGTGGCATTGCCATTGAATTGAGACGGCCATTACACATGTAAGTGACGCCTCTCACCTAAAGCAGCAACATGCCTATACATTAATTCCAGATGCCAGAGAATAGGGGAACGAAAACAAAATGACAAAAACAATGTCTGAGAATGACGATAAGATGAAGATATTCCACCAAAACAAGTGCATAATAAGGAGCACTGCTCTCGATACAAATACCCATCCACATCCTCTATAAATTCTCGCGTTCATTTTATTGTATCTTTCTTATCCAAATAGAAAGATCACTGACTTAAATATTGAAGGATATACCGAAGAGTGAGTCTCGTATACCTCTTATCTCTTATTTATTTTATTGTGATGTGCAAGATCTAGATTCAAAATTACGAAAATCGGATCAGATATTGTTTGAACATTCGGGTGTCACATGACGACTTTCCAATTTGTATATTAATTCGAGTCATCGAGATAAATTAATACTAAATTAAAAATTTATCAAATTTGATAAATTTTGACGGACCGAAAAGAAAGTGACATAAAAAGATCGAAAATGGTTCTTTATGAACACTTGTTGGGGTGAATAGGTATTATTATATAAAATTAGGAATTAAAAAATCATAACTTTAATGACAAAAGAAATTATTGATCTAATTACCCAAATATAGATCAATACAATATAAAGTAAATTACAAAAAATACATAATATGATAGTGAAATAAAACTCATAAATAAATCGTTTATAGAAAAAAAACCCATTGAAATTTGAGTCATTAATTAAAAATTCAACATATAAAATAGTCAGTACACAGACAGACAAATAGACGTACCAGACTCCTAACTGACTAATACTGAACAAGTGATTATCTGAGGTCATCATTAGAACTACAAACTTACAACTACCCAAATACCTTCTAGTTTATTTGAGTGGATCTTTTGTCGGTTGAAGTCTTTCAACCACAAACATGCCTCAAATCTACATACGAACTACACAATAAAATTTCGTAGATCTGTAAACTGACAAAAATGAAACACTGTTTAAGAAACAGGTCTCAAAATATTCAAATAAATATCAATAAAAAAGAAATAAATATTTTTAAAATGTACGATTGTCATTTTAAATATCTCAATATTATAAATTCAAACTTTAATTAAAGGTATCTCTTATTTCAGATCTATCGTTCATCATATTTCGATAGAGGCTTGGCTACAACTCATGACACATAACACTTTATTTGAGTTTTTTTTTATTTTCAAAGTCTTTTACATTATTCTAAAAATTAATATAGTATAAGATCAATATTTAAGTAAAAAATGAAAAAAAAATGGAAAAAAGACAAGTTAAGAATAAAATCAAAAATTAAAAAAATATATAAAATTCACAATAAAAGTTATTTAATTTTACCTCATCAAATCTTTACTCTGTCGATGGATTGATGTCGATTTGTCAGTTTGTTTTAAAAGTTGTCAATTCATGATGGGCTGAAAATAGCAATCTTTAAAAAATATTTTTAAAATATTAATAATAAAATATCTTACCAATTTATTTATATATTAATGGAATCATACAAAATTATACTAATTAATTGACGTTACCTAATTTAAGAGTGTTCCATTAGTGGCTAAATAATATATTTAAAATATTTTTAGTCATATCCTATTTATCTGCAACTATTAATATAAATAAATAACACAATTATCATCAGAGAAATATTCAAAAATAACAAAGGTTATACCCCAACGTAACACTATCTTTCCCTGTTTCTGATGCATTACTTAATCATGAAAGAAGCGTTTCATTTCCCAGCGCCCAAGACAGAAAGAGAGCTTGAGACCTCGAGAAAGAGAGAGAGTGTGTGTGTTAGAGAGAGAAAGCTAGAGAGAGTGCCTGTTAGAGAGAGAAAGCTAGAGATAGAGTGCCTGTTAGAGAGAGAGAGAGAGATTATGTGGGGTAAATACAGGGCAGGGCTGGTTCTCATTGTCACAGTGGTTGCTCTCTGGGTCACCTCTTGTGAAATCACTCAGGTTTCCCCCCCTTCTTTTCCCTTTCTCCATTAATGGCTGTCATGTTTAATTTTGCATTTGATAACTGGGTTTCTATTTTTTAAACAATTTTTTTTTTTTAGTTTTTGGGGTTCAATGGTTAAATTTAGAGTGATAATGATAAAGAAAATGATTCAAAAATTGATTTATAATTTGAAGGAGATACATGACAGAAACTGATTCATATATCTAAGAATCATCCTTGGACTTGAAGTTTGGCCTTAACCCACAGTTCAAGTTCAAGAACTCGATATAGACAACTTTTAATCCCTGTCCTCTTTTAATGATCCTGATGATCAATTAAGCTACCTTGACACCCAAGAAATATCGGTTTTTTATAATATAAATATTTTAGAGATATCCTTAGGATATCTTCAAAAAATAAAATATTTATTTATCTATTTATTTTTATATGAATCTGACATAGACAAATGGACTGATAAAACATTATATAAGATAGTGTTGAAAGATGATTCTTTAACAAAGCATGCTTCAAGCTTGTGCCTTGACTGGATGTTTAAGGGATTATAGATAACATGATTGTTCTGATTCATCTATTAGTATGTTCATGGGAAATGTCTGGTGTTCATAGCCTTACTTCCATATTGTGTTGGAATTCAGCATGAGCTGTGTACATTTTTATACATTTTTTCTAACATTTTTGTATTTTTTTTTTTTGAAATTTTAAATAAATTTAGTTTGAATTTTAGCAAAAAATTAATGTGAAAGTTGACAAGTTCAATATATATTAATATCAGAGGTCAAAATTCTCTATATGGGGGACAAATTTAAGAAATTTTCTTTATATCTAGTTGTTGCATTATTGCTATTGATTGATTGTTTATTTTTTGTTTCCACAATCCCATTAGGGACTTACTTGTATATTAAGAATTTGACACTCTTTGCTTGCGACACTTGCATCCTTGCTCGATGCTATCACTTGAGTGTACTTGGGAGGTCAACTTAGTAGGCGCCCTTGCTTCAGATGGGCAAAAACACACTATACAATTTCGTGGCTATAAAAATTGGACCTTAACACAATGGAAAGTTGTTGTTTTGATAGATTAAGCTTGTCATTTCTGTATTAACCTCAACAAGACAGCCCAACACACCAGCCATCTGGATTGTGGGGTCTAGAAAACATCAAGCGTATAACATTGGTATATGATATTAGTCTTTTCGTATCCTTATCCTATACATTGATTTTACTATATGACGAAGACAAGAAGTACCTACGAACTGGGCAAATGTATTAGTGTTCGAAACGTGTAGTAATACTTAAATACTGATATTAATATTTTTATCTGTGATATTGACATAAGACAGAGATATTTCATCTTAACATCAGTAATGTCAAATGACGCAGGGCATTTTTGAAAACTACAAGCATCCGTTTGCAGTGACATACCTGGGAACCTCTCTTTTGGTGCTCTATCTCCCAGTGGCCTTCTTAAAGATATGGTTGACTGATCTTCTGCTGCGGCATTCTCGTAGAAATGGCAGAAGTGCCGAAACAGCTGCCGTCGATCATCGGCAGATTGATGGTAATATCGAATGCCATGCATCTCCTGCAGAATCGCAAGAGGGAAAGGCAATGGAGTTAGAGTATGAAGCTGATCAACTTGTGACAAAAAGAAACTCAGAGCTCACTGCTGCAGAAATTGCCAAACTAGGCTCTTGCATTGCCCCGATATGGTTTTTGACCGAGGTGAGGAACCTCTTTGCATTTATTCGTGTTGGGTCATGCATGAAAATATCGATATCAATTGTAGTCATTTTGATATTGGACAATACATTGCAATACATTGTCGATATAGCAACATATGCGATATTGCTGTGGTATCAAAAAATATCGATATTAAAAGTTCTCAATACCGATACATATTGAACAATATTTGCATTAATGTGTGGACTAATAAAAGCAAATTTGTATAACTGATTATGAGTAGTGGGACTTAAGGCATTATTGTTATTGTTGGAACTGTATGCTACTCAAACTTCCACAACAACCCAAATTACTTGCTCAATATTCAGATATCTAAAAAGCATTAAAATCGGCAAGACATCAACAAGCAGACATGCCAGGGTTATAAAAATAAGGTCATAATCCGTTGGAGGATATATTAACTGAAATTCATACCTTATTTGCATGAAAGTAATTGATCAACAACACTAATTTACATTGAATTTTTATCAATATTATTATTCAATAACACTGCATCATATAGAATTATGAATAAAAAATGAATTTTTTTTGCTTCATCATCCAATTCTTACACATTTGTTCCTCCATGATCCTTATTTGAAAGAAAATGTGAGTTTGTCAATACAAAAGAGTTGTTCTATAACATGTCTCACACAATGAAAAAATACGACAGGATAATATTTTTTATTATTTTTAAATTATCAGATGACTCTATCTTTGAATTGTATTAAAATCTACAATTTTCAGGAAATTACAACCTCTTTGTTGAGAAAATCCACTGATTAACAGACCAATTCTATTGTCTGCAGTATTTCACCAATGCTGCACTTGCTCGAACTACTGTTGCTAGCACAACGGCACTGGTCTCAACGTCGGGGATTTTCACTCTTTTCTTTGGTGTGATTCTCGGAGTAGATTCTGTAAGTGCTGCAAAAGTCATTGCCGTCATCGTCAGCATGGCGGGCGCAGTGCTGACTACACTTGGAAAGACTTGGATTCCTGGTAGATTAAGATCAAGGACACTAATGTATGTTCTCTTTTCCTCATTGTCAGCTACAAGGGCAGGAAAAGACATAAGGTTCAATCTTTAAGACATGATAAGATCAGAATCATATGTTATATTATTGAATTACCATGGTATTTTACAAATAATGATGGGAAATAATAATCAAACGACTTAACCAAGTTCATGATTATATAATTCAGAAATGATGTACTTGCTAATAGTGAGAACATAAAAAAAGCGTTCAAGCAAAGGGGGACTGTGATGCACAACCCCCTACAATGCTTCAATCAACTGTTGGATCAACAAAGATCCAATGGTTGATATTAAATCTTCTTGAACAATACAGCATATAAGTATTTTTAATTATTTTTTATTTACAAAATATTAAAATATCCTGATACTCGTATTATCAAAAATAATAAAATACACTATTTTTATAATTTTTAAGTAATTTTTAAGGTTAATTTTTACCCATTGAATTGTGAAAATGAAAAAGCAGGGGCAGTGACGCCCCCCTTGAATCGTGTTCAAGAGCCCTTGATGGCAAAACACAGGTGGTGTAACCACCCACTTGCAAAACTCTCTTTAGATCAAGTCAAAACATACTGCTCCTTAGTTCACACATGTGATGTGTTCAATCTGCAAGCTTTGGCATAGAAGACAATCGATTGCTCAATTACTTGACATGCTAATTTATCATGTCCATGCTTTGTCAAAATATGGATATCATAAAGCATATGGCAACACTAACACAAAACAGTTAATAATCATGTCCATTAACCAAACATGAGTATGACCCGCTAAATAAATGAATAACATGACACGACATGTATAGCTTGTTGAATAACTTGTCGTATTCTTGCAACACAACAAAACACATTGAATATGTTAACATGATATGATAAGATATAATTATAATATCTGACCCATTTTGCTTTTACTAACAAAATTTGAATAAATAAATTGGTTTTAGCTATGGTATTTTATAATTATGTTGACCATGTCCATTCATTAATCGTGTCATATAGGGTCATCTTCGTGTTAACGTATCAACACAAAACACGACACATTGTAATTTGTTTCATAATCATGTTGACCTAAAAATGACATAGATCCATTTAATAAAAACCCAAGTCCTATTATCATATTGTGTTCGTACTTCGTTGAGACATGGACATAACAGAGTAAGAATATGACACAATATGTATAACTGATTTAATGATTTGTTGTATTCGTATGAAACGATAAGACACATTAAAAACGTTAACACAATGTGATAAGATACACTTATAATATATGACACATGACACTTTCATTAACAAAAGTTAGATAGATAAATAGGCTTTATTTGTGGTACTTTATAATCATGTTAACTATATACTTTTATTAATCATGTTATTTTTGGGATAATATGTCAATACAAAGCACAAGATGATTATTTTGTGCTATAATCATGTTGACTCATTAATGACACAAACACAATTAATACAGACACGAATCCTCTTATTTCGAGTCGTATCTAATATTGCTACCTTTGGGTTGCTCCAATGTTTCTTATTAGAGATTACAAGATCAAGTCACCGAACTATGAATTAATAATCTTTCTATCATATAGATGCAAATATTTGTTGACATGTAACAATATCAGAACCACCAATACGATATTTTCTAATACTATGACAACATCGTGATATATTATTTTATCGGCGATATATTATAATATATCGATTGATATTTAAAATGTCGGCTAATATATCCAATATTTTTTCAATATGATAGGCCAAGATGATCCTGATAACTTAAGATTCTTCAAAAAAAATTTTCATATGATATGTTAAATATTGATATATATAATACTGATATGGCTACAATGAATACCAATACCGACATTTTCATCCATATTCTATCATGCTAAACATAGATGCTGCATGGATAAAAATATTGGTATTAATATCAAATATATTGAATAATATCGGTCATATAAACTAATATATCATGATATATCATCAATTTGATAACATATTTCTATATTTTTGGAGTATCAGAAAATATTAATATTGGAAAGACGTGATATTGATATATATTGATTGATATTTACATCAATGGTTTGGAGAGGGTAACTGATGATGGGCTTTGTAATCTTTTAGAGATGGGAAACATTCTCTCATTGGAGAACTCTTTGCACTTCTGTCAGCTATGGCATATGGATTGTTCACTGGTTCGGGCTTTTTCTTTCAATTCAAAGAGCTTTAAAACCTTTGATGTTGTTCATATGATGGCTTAATATTTCTTTTTAAACAAATCAATTTAGTGCTTCTGAAGAAATATGCTGGGGAGGAAGGAGAGAAGGTAGACATGCAGAAACTATATGGATTTATTGGCTTGTTCACACTCACTGCTCTTTGGTGGCTTGGTAAGTTCGAATACTTCTGATGCTTTGCTTCACTTTGAATACATTGCATGTAATTTTTCAAATTTAAGTACTTTACAAAATGTAATGAAATATCGAACAATATTTTATATATTAGCTGATATCTATCTTCGGGCTCCTATGATACCAAATACATTTTGGTACAACGATCAAATTGCGCTATGTCAATATATTGTCAATATATTGCAATTTATTTGTCGATATTTAAAATATCAAGCTATGCTCATAATAATTTTTAATATACCAAGCTTATCAAAGAGATATTTGCCCCTTAGATTGTGAATTGCAAAAAACATTTGTATACAATACGTTTGATACTGATACATTTGTGATTGACTGATATCGATACAGATATTTTCATTAATGCCCTACAAGCAAACACACCCAAATTTTCAATTATATGAGAAATTGATTTTCTTTTCCTATGTCGAACCTTTTGAGAATTTGGATCTAAATGAGATTTCAAATAATGTCTTTCTTCCTAAAACTTATGTATTTCTAATAATATTTTATGGCTATTATGGAATAAAATAGGGGTTGGTACGTATCAATGTCAGCCCCCTATACCAAAATTTTTTGATGCCGTAATAAATCGCAACATGTTGTATTGATAATATATAGGCTAATATTCAAAATGTTGACAACTATATCAAATATTTGTCATTAGGTTTCAATTATCAAAGAACAATTTTCTATCACCCATTACTAATATATACCATTCAATATAGTCGATACTGGCACCGCCATGAATGATGCATATATTTTCAACGACAATTAATATAGTACTCAAAGACTATTGTATTCTAAATAATTTGTTACTCAGTGTAAGTTTAAATATAATTTGCCTTCTAATGTTAATTGATTGCATTTTGCTCTCTCAGTGTGGCCTTTGACTGCTCTAGGAATTGAACAAAACTTTGTTCTTCCTCACTCAGCTGAAGTTGGAGGAGTTCTTATAGCCAACTGCTTTGTTGGGAGTTTCATCTCAGACTATCTATGGTAAAATCTCAAACTTCCATTTCCGATTTTCAATTTTTTAACTCTTAACCAAATAATTATTTTCTGCAGGGCTTTGGGTGTTGTTTGGACAACACCGCTGGTCGCTGCGTTAGGGGTGTCACTTACCATACCCCTTGCCATGTTAGAGGACATCTTCATCCATGGACACCAATATTCAGTGATTTATGTTCTTGGTTCAGCTCAGGTACCAAACATTGCTATAAGTTACCAACGAGAATTTCAGAATCATATAGATAATACGTATCTGTATTGAATGTAAAAGCTTTTTTGAAAATCAGAACTTGAGAATAAATATTGGCCTATATTTTGTAATATATTACCGACACAGAAATATATTATAATTTTTGTTGCTCCATCAGGGATGGCCAATATAGATATATATTGGCAGACATTTTGTATATCTATTGATAAATCATTCCACATTCTAAGTTGGACGATATCCTCTTTGAACAGGTTGATTTTGTAATGACTGTGTCAGCTTTTGGTCAATGTTGAAGTACCCAATGCCTTCCCAAACTATCCGTTAAACCTCAAATCCAAAAATATCCTCCGTTTTATAATAATCTCCAAATTTCGTTGAATAAAATCTGCACTTCTCAAGTTGGCCAAGTTGGATAAAAATATCAGTAGAAGGTATCAGCATTGGCATCAACTATACATATTGGTGTTAGACATATTAGATTTTTTTTTTTTCGAAACAGAACAAAATGAATCTGGAAAAATATCGCTATATTAGATGTAACAACCAATATTTTGAACATAAGATGATATATAGCTAATATAGCAACAAATCTTGATTTTATTGTGATATTTGGAAAGCCCAATAGTGATATGATATTGGCCGATATTTCATTTCATATGGCTAAGCTTTGGTTGTCTTGGAGTTTGTTGGAGCAGTCCCATAATCAGTATCTTGTCTTGTTAGGTTCTAGATGTAGAACTAATAGCAGCTAACAGCTACCTCTGTAAATATCTTGCAGGTATTCTTGGGATTTATTATAGCTAATTTCTCTGAATGGTTCTCAGAAAAGTTGAAACTGAAGTTCTGGAGCTAATTATCAGTATTTCTTCAACAACTGTCTGCTGATGTTTTCTCCATCGACCATGAGCTTAAAACCTCTTCAAATGTAAATCTCTAACCTACAGTGATTCCATTAGAAATAAAATGTAATACAATTGTCCCAAATATGGATGAATTTTGAGTAAATGCATATGAATTTCAGCTCCTAAATGAGAGTAAAATTTAGTTGATTTACAATTGCTAATCTAGAACATGAATGACTCCATATCAGCTAGAAAGAGAAGACAAGTGGGACTTGAATCAGATTTTTGTCATTGATGTGTCCTAAAGGATGACTTAGTGTACAGAATTTATAGAGAATATACATATACAGATGACTAAATCGATATTGGTATTGATTCTAATCAGACATAATTTTTTTCTTGTGATCACATCAAAAGTAAATTATATATTAAAATTTGACAATCTTTAATCATTTATTTACTTATTTGAGAACCTTTGGCCAATTTTATTATAACTAATCATGATATTCTTTTAGGTCATTGAATAATACCCCAAAATTTTTGATTTGATTTATGCATGTTTATATCTCTATAAAACATACTTCTTAAAAAATTTATGATATTATGTATAATCGAGCTGTGTGGTTTAAGCTTCCAAGAACCAAGTAAAAAAATGGCCGATAAATATCTGCTAGTAATAGCGATATGTTATTATTACGGTGACATATCATGATATTTTTCAAATATTGAGAAATATCAATCAATATTTCATCAATGTATAAAGAACATGGATACAAATTATGCCTTGAAATGAAAGAAACTTCTGAATCCACTTTATCTACGGACAAAGAAGCTATAAGTGATACTAGCAGAAATTTCATGGAGAGTTCAATCTTGACTCTGGTTGCACGCTGTTCATGTGCTTAATGGGAGTGGCGTTTATAGTGATTAATGGAAGTGGTGTTTTCAGTAATGGACAGGGTATCTGAGATTGTTCTCATCATTGAAGATAGCGAGAGGGATTGTGACTTCTGAATGATTAAAAAAAAAAGAGAAGTTCTTAAAAAATCACTAATTCCAAATGAAACGGATGTAGAGTGGATTGCTGGAATTCTAGAAAACTAACTACTATAATTCAAATGAAGATATCTATAAGACGTTAAGATATATGCAGCCTTTTCGTGTGCAAAGAGATTTTTTTCATTGCTTAAATCTATGCCCCCAACTCCCAATCTGTTGGGGTGAGCCCACTCTCATGTGAGGCTCATGACTCATTGCACAAATTTTTTTTTTTATCGAATTGGCCGGGAGAATAATAGAATGTAAATGCTTGACGTACGCATGAGGAAGGCTTGAGCATTAAATTGGCAGAAGCTAGGTGATCGAAGTATGTGACTAGTGCTCAATTGGGAAATTGGCAGAATGGCCACGCAAGAGTTGAGTTTCATTAGAGCTCAAGCAGAAGACTGGAAAATCATCTCACGTGATAACCAAATGATTGTTGCTAAAGTGACTGATTGCTTTTATATAAAACAAGTGCCAATATGCAATTTTGCATGGTATTTCTTTAACAGTTTCACTTCGTAATTTGAGAGCAAACAAGAGAAGGAGAGAGAGAAGGAAAGGAGAAAAAAAAAGGTGTCATTCTTCGATCCGGAATGTCATTTTTGCTTGAATTTCTTCCATTTTTTGGTATTTTATACTAAATTGTGTGTAGAACACTTTTAAGAATTTAGATTTTGCATTTTTTAACTCTTGTTTGGTATAGTTCTCACATTTCACTTATGTAGTGGTGTGCGTGAGACTTTATTGAAAGGATAGTCATGTACTTATGTTGAGAGTTGGAGTGGATTTGTATAATTATGACTAAACATAGTGGGTTTCTGTTTGAATGCAAAAGCTTCATGATTCTTTTCTTTTGATCGGGAGGAGTTTTTCATGCAAAAATATTGTAACTCTTGTGATTGATTTACATTTGTCATTGTTATTTTCTTTTTTCAGTTGTGTTAATTTACCTCCTCTTAAATTCAAGCAAGGATAGGGTGTACATTTCACCCAACACAATCCACTAGGTCAAAATCCTTCAAATCACATAGAAGCAACAATCATCGCCTCATTGCTCATCTTGTCATTTGTATGCCATATGAGGGAATCTATTTCAATTAAACCACAAGCTAAAGCATTACAATTCCATTGGGATTCACTCAATAAGAGGGGGCTGGAAAGAACAAAAATTCACTCATTGAGTTTTGAGATTGGGTTTGTTTTTGTTTGAGATATTGTCAAAGTGTGAGATGTATTCAAATGTTAGCCACATTGCTCATGGTTTTATCCTTCAGAAAGTGCATAGAAGGGACAGGTCTTCCATTTATAAGCAGGAGAGCACTTACTCAACTAAAATGGATAATTCCACCTCACAATACATGTCATTGAAGAGAAGGGTATGCAGCTATACGAGAGTGCCAGTATAAATTATCACAGATGGTACTATTATTGAGTTTCAAGATCGGGCTCGTCTTCGTCCAAGAAATCATCTGGATGCACCCGAACGCTAGCACCGTCACTCAAAATTTTATCCTTTTGAAAGCTGACTCGAAAACAATAAGGAAACTATACCTGTTATAGCCATTATGATATTTCTTCAATCAAACTATGTGGAGAATCTATCCCCACAAAAGACCTAAAACATTTGACAGGGGAAAAAAAGCAGAAAATCAAAATATTAAAGAACAACTATTTGAGCGAAACCTGGCATCGGTGAAAATTGTCAAGAAATCCAAATCGCCCCTTGAAGAATCCAAGCGTAGTTCCTCTCCCAGTTGTCTAAATCACTTTGAAAAGATGAAACGCGAAGCACAATCCGCCACTCGAGATTTCATCCCATGACTCTTCACTGTGGTGAGCTTAGTCTTCACGCCGTAGGAAAACAGTAACTGCAACGAATTCGAATTCTCTTCGTCGTCTCCTGCACCTCTCCGATGGCGCGGACCGTCTGAGACTTGAGAACAGAACGAAGAGGTCCGATGAATCTCCGGCAGCAGAGCTAACCAAGAACCAATATTTATATGAATTAAACTTATAGTTATTTAATTTTATAAATTTACAATAATATTTATATAAATTTTGTCTCATACAATATTCATACATTAAAATTAAGGTAGAGAATATACATTTTTACATTAATTAAACAAATGGTCAAAATTCATTGAAATAGCTAAATATCAATTTAATATATTTTTTTAAAAATCATACAAGAGTTATAAATTTATTATAAATAAATTATTTTTATTTTTAAAAAAGTAAATAATTCTTTAAAAAAAATCTAATTTTTAGTTGTATTTATTTTCATATAAAACTAATTGCAATATATCTGTTTATAAACAAATATGATAATAAAAAAAACGTGACCAAATTCAGTAAACTATCGTCTCTAGTCTATCAGTTGAAGAATCAAAATTATCAAAAATAATTTTAAAATACTAGATATGTGTTATATATATGAATCTTACTTTTTTTATTTAGGCTATTGAATTAAAAAAAATTTAATAAATAAAATTTAAATATTAAATAATACTATTTAAATAATTATTTTTATTAATTTTTTAATATTAAATATAATATTTAATAGATATTAATATTATAAAAAATTAAAATATAACCATCTTTACTATTTTTTATTTTAAAATTTTAATCATTAACAGTACTAAAAATAATTAAAAATATAGATAATTACTTTAATATATAAGGATCCAAAAGTGCTTTATATATTTTTAATATAATATCAAAGATTATCTATCAAAAGTCTACATTAAAACCTCAAATTTTGACAGTATCGATGGGCCTTATTTCTCCGGTGGGGTCAAGAAGGAAGAACAGCTGGCCGTAGTCTTTGACAGTCTTGTATCGCCGGGGGCGGCCGCCGGTGATGAGCTCAGTGGCTGGGCCCACCTCTTTTTGTGGGTCACAGATACAGAGAACGGCCACTGACATTCTGTCCTTTGCTGAGTTGGTCGTCACCTTGTGCACTGCACTCTCGAATATGCCATTGCTCATTATCTGCAAAATACCCATTTTCAAAACAACATGAGAATTAGCTGTGTTTAGGCAAATGGTGGCGGCGGCGGTGGCGGCTGTAACGGCGGTGGTAGTATTGGTGATCAGATATATTATATGCCTTCTCTCAAAACGGATAAGATCTCTAATGGGAACCAGCTAAATTTAAAAATAATTATTCTATTTTTACCTTATTCCATATGTAAAAATCTATACACGTATCTCGAATACAGCAGCATATTATCTTTTCACTGGGGATTGTATTGTATAGGTAAATTATCTCATAGTAATTGAGTGAAGAGATGTCATTTTTATAAGTGGGAGGTTTCATTATAAGGGGCAAGATTAGCGACCAGATATATTATATGCCTTATCTCAAAACGGATAAGATTTTTAATGGGAACCAGCTAAATTTGAGAATAATTATTCTATTCCTATCTTATTCCATTCCAATAATTAAATAT
>JAOVVI020008368.1:0-14227 GCA_028571085.2 Nepenthes alata
TTAAAAAACCTTTCTTTTATCCTACTTGACCTACTCAAAGGAAGTGCAAAATGCTAGATATAAACCATACTACGATAGTTAGTAAATAAAGGAGGGGAATTCAGATAAGAATGAAGCAAAATGACTTACACAAAAAAGGATGAAGCAAAATGGATCAGGTAGCAAAAGAAAGTGAATTGCAATGAGTATTTTCTTCGTTCATTTTTTCCCCTGCTGAGAATCGACATGGCTCCCAACAAAACTGAGTCATACGCCGTGTTAAATAATTTTTTTTGCTTCACATGCCTTAAAAAACCTTTCTTTTATCCTACTTGACCTACTCAAAGGAAGTGCAAAATGCTAGATATAAACCATACTACGATACCAGGCAGTGGCTGGAAATCATATACACTGTACTAAACCGCAAATACATATGTAAACTATAATGTAAGAGACAGAACAAGCATACCATGTCAGTACATAATTTAAATGGTCCTGCGGCATGACTGAACTCCAAATCAAAGTATTGGCATCCTTCGGAATGGGGTATGGATGGCCAGGATTGATATTCTCATTGATGTCTTCAATATAAATAGTATTTTCAGGAAGACCACAAGCATTGATAATAGCAGGAACATCAACATAGAACCACTGACCAGACCCAGGACTGTTTGTTGGAACAAAGATGGTAGGCTTCTCACTTCCACGAACTACACCAATAACTTCTACATGACTAGCAACAGGAGCTTGCTCCTACACTTCCATTATGTTAGACAAATAACAAACAAATAATGAATCCCTCTTCAAAGGCGTTTGACATTCAGCCACAACATCACAGAGAGAGAACACCACCTCATTTTTTTCAGGCTTCTTCTTGAACCAAGATCTCCACCAAGGGCTTCTGTCACCCTGTAATGTAGACGTGGATGGTACATTCACAGGTTCTTTATCATCATGTAAAACCTCCAACGAATTGTCTCTCCAACTCTGTGGGACCCATCCCCTATTGACCAAAACTGGTGACCGCACACTGAAAGCTATATTATCAGTGAGAACAGAAGCAAAATATGCCTAATAAATATCACTCAAAGATTCCCCAATTGCCACAGAGATATAATCAAGATTCACACTGAAAGAGGCTGATCAGAAAGAATTTTATAGATATTATTCTTTCATCATTAAAAAAATAATAATAACCCAGAGAGCTAGAGATGCTATCTTACAGCATGTGCATGGGTTGAGAGTCCAGAGACTATCTCACTGCATTTGCATGGTGGAGGGTCTGGAGACTCTTATCTCACCACATGTGGATGGGCGGAGCAAGAAACTCTATCTCACTGCATTTTCATGGGTAGCAGATGTATATGCAATGAATGGATGCTAACACTAACCATCTGATTCAACATCTCTACCGTAAATTTGAACTTTTACAATATAATCTGAAAATAGAAAGTTTTTGACCTGAGATTTTAAACATCTTTTTGCCGCTGCAGCCTCCACCCTTAATAGCACAACAGCATAAGAACCGGAGTTATCAGTGGTGATAATGGATATAAATTTTTTGTCTAAGAAAAAATTTCAATAAATGGATATCAAGGGGGCACCAACTGTTTGATAACAAAACAACAAAGCTCCAGAGGACAGTGTTATCGAGGGATGAGAAGGGTGAACCTATAAAATTAAGTACAAAATGAATACATCCACAGTTAGAAGTACCACCATACATAAGATAAAAGAAGGATTGTAATGCCCATGTCTTAAATTTAGGTAATTTGGATTTAAGCATGTGTGTTTTGCTCTAATGGTCAACTTACATGTTGGGAATTTGAAGTATTTTATTTGTTGGATTTACCCCTGGGATGTGCTGAAAGGTTGTTTTTACAGTTCTAAGCCACTTCAGATTCTTGCTTGATGCTTGCTCGATTTTTCGTTTGAATGAAACTGCAAAATGTTGGCTCAAACTTTCGCTCGAGCAAAAGTTCGTCTGAGTTCTAACTCTTTGGCTTTACCCATGAATTATCCAATAATAGGTCTTTTACAATGAGATCTGACTATACAGTAATGGTATTTCATTTTGAAGGTTAGCTAGATTGCTGACCCTTTTAATCCGTTTTGTAAGAATATGAGCATAATATTTTATTTTTTAAATATCTTTAAAATAGGATCTCTCCCGCGGATAATACTTGCTAACAATGGAAAATTGCTTCTTTCTCATTTTACATCTTAAATCTAGCTGATTTGATTTACACAAATAGAAACCATAAATTTCCTACACAATAGATGGATATGATAGATCTTTTCTTTTTAGATGGTGGCTGGAGTTCGTTCATTTTATCCTATTCACTGGTACTTATAATTGATACTGGAAAATCCAATATTGTGATATTTGAGGTTCCCTTCAAATGGGGGAAGTTTCATAAACTTGGTATTCAAGCTTTATTTGAACGGCAGCATGTTTTTATGACACATGACCATTTTAATCATATTTTTTGGCACTAAATTGTCTACCCAATGGCCTGAGGACACCTCATATAACTGTTGCATTAATAAATGATTAAGGCCTCATTTTGCCACCTAATTTGGATTGGTTGAACTAATGGTGATTAAGCCTTTTCTTTTTACAAGTCATAGGCTTAGTTAAGCTCATTGGTGCTAAGAATTCCCAGAAAGAAGAGAAAGGAGGAGGAGAAAGAGAGAGAAAGAGAAGGAGAAAGAAGGGGCTGATTTTTGGAAGAAAACTCAAGGTTTCTTGTGCAAAGTAGCAAGGCAAGTATTTCTCACTTGCTTGTTTGTTGTTGGATTTTATAATTTTCCTCCTCTTTTAGACACAAATTCTGAGATTATGCCCCTAAACCGTCATGCAAATGAACTATCCTGCTCCTTTCCTTGCATATTTAGCATTGCACAATTAATCCTATATAATCCTAAAATTGAGCTGGAATCCATGAACATTTTGCCCATATTTTGTGAAATCTCTACAATAATGTTGAATCTATGATGTGAATTTGTTTGTTCTGTAATATGTCCATTTTTGTAGACATATTTGTTGTTTGTAAGAACCATTGTAAAGAATTAATCATTCGATACAACATGTAGCATGTCCTATATATATGCTATAGAAGATTCAACATGGGCCCATCACCAGGTATAATAGTGGTGTCTAGCCCTCTCTATATGGTATAATATATAGATATGTCGGCATTTCATTATGGCTCTGCCAATAGGGATAGTTATTTATGCCCATTTTTATTAGTTTCATTTGAAATTTACCCTCCGTAATTGTTGTGATGCTTTATTTATATTGCTGATCTTTGTAGCTCACTTTGCATTTCACCACATTTCAAACTAATGGGCTTGCATCAAGTGACAGTGAACATGGGATGATGGGATTTAAATAGCTATCGTTTGAAGACTTTAAAATCTCGATAATGGCTTCTGAATTTGATGTTTTGATGCACAATGATTACATAAGGCATAGCATTTTGATGGATAGTAATGTAATTCATATGTTGGCCATGGTTTAATTTTCCGTTGGGATGAGTTATCATGCTGGGTTGTCAGCTGATTAATATCAAATGTTGACTCATCCTAGGACATTTTTACACATATATCTAATGGGTTTATAGAGTTGGCTCACTGACCAGCAATGGACATTAATGTTTGTTTATTTGATGGGTCCTGACATATTTGGTATCAAATCAAGTCATTTGGGAGACCTCTTATATACTTTGGGAGATATTGTCTAAACTTATATGTTCCGGTATGATGAGCATGAAATGTATGAAGACTGTAAAGATGGGGCACGTCCTGAATTGGCAACTGAACAACATACTATATCCTATGGCGGAGGTAATGGATCGAACGTTTCACGTACCACATAACTCAAGGCATGGTGATGCAAGCAATAACAATAATGGCAGAAGCAGTGCCTTCGAAAAATATGCGAGCCAAAGAGTTCTACGGCTCTTAGGAAAGCAGGATCCTACTAAGGCGGAGAGTTGGATCTGTTGATTAGAGAAGGCATTTGAGCCTTGGAGGTTATCAACTACCTCAAGGAGGAAAATGTCAAATTATCCATATTCAAATTAGATAGAGAAGCTGTAAAATTGTGGTCCATGAAGAGGAGAATCTTGGGTTGTAATGTGGAGACAATTACATGGAATAGTTTTGTGAAGGTGTTCTATAATAAGTACTTCCCAAAGTGTGTTGAAGAGCAAAAGAAGGATGAATTCATGAGGTTGAGGCAAGGAGGTCAGACTGCATAGCCTTATATGAATCCAAGTTCATGAAGTTGCTCGATTTTCCCATCACTTGGTACTAGATAGGAAGGCCCAAGAGTTTTTCAAGGCTTAGATGAAGCTATATGGATACAATTATGCCCTTGCGAATCAGGACTTCTGGAGATGTGCTGGATCAAACATTACGTGGAACAAGAACTGGAGAGAGCTAAATTTCCGTAAAAAGAGATGAGAGCCAAGGCGGGCAAACATCGGGATAGGGTAGATCCAGTAAGTCTGAGTCCAAATGAGTGCCAAATTTTGTAGCTAAGGACATATTCCTATTACTTCTCTGATGTAGAAGTTCTCACAGAGAGGTGGTGCTTCTCTCCCTCCCTCTTTTAGAAGAATACCAATTATGGTTTTTCAAAAAAACATAGCACTTGTTTTCTAATTGATTCCATGGAATGGGTGTGGATTGTGAATCTTGATTTCAAGAACTCGAGTTTGGAATTGTTCTGATCTCTTAAATGAGACAGTCTAACTAAGAAGGTGATTCTCCTCCATGGTCCCATTTCCTTCCCCCAACTGTACCTCCAGGGTCATTCTTCCAGATGTTTGCATTCCACAAAGGCCAAAAATAAGTAACGAAATAATAGGTGATCCCTCAGTGCTTCAAGAATTTCAAATCCTATACTAATTCCTCTGGAATATATACCTAATGGAAAATGAGACAATAAGACTAAGGACTACTGACACCCTTTCCAGTGGAAGGGTCTACTCAGTGGTCCCATTTCTTTTCCCCAACTGTAACTCTAGGGTCATCATTTAAGAATCCAGAAGTTTGAACTAGTTCCTCTAAAGCCAAAAATAAGTGACGCACTGAAAGGCGTTGCCTCAGTGCTTCAAGAAATCAAAGTATTATACTAAAAATCCTCAGGATTATAACTAATGGAGCTACTCTTATTTTAATGTCATATAGTTCAATTTCAGAAAGTTTGTTAATTTGTCCCAAAAAAATTTTTGCATTATTGACTCTTCTAACAAAAATCACCTGATAGGTTGAATAACTCATGAAATTGATAAATAAATTCAATTCCGTGGAAAAAATGAATTGATGATATCGGGCCTCCCAGACCCATATGTTTCTCAACCAAAGTCCAAAAAGGAAAACTAAATTGGAGACAGGAATGGATGTTGTATTCTTTGGATTAACATTTGACTCATGAGGACAGGTATAATATGTAAAAAAAGCATCGGCCTCACGCATCAATCCAAAAATACAAAAGGCTCGGGCCAAGGAGGTCCAAAATATTGAATATGTAAAAACAGGTTGCAGTCCCTAGTGAATTTACCTTTCAGGATCACCAGGAATAGGCACAAGGGGTGTGATAACATAGTATCCATTATTTGTCACTCCTGAAATGCTTCTAGAACGTGGGCCCACAAATATTGACTTTTTCTCATCAAATACTCCTTTGCATACCACCCTTCTGAATTCTAAGGCATCAAGATTCTCATCAGCAGATAACTCATCTAAGTTTACTGGTTCCAATTCCAACCTTTTTTGCCTGTAATCCAACATCTTAATCTGCAAAGATATAGACATAAAACATGAAATCCCTGGTCAATTAAACTTACATATTAACAATGTTACTTGTCTAAAGACCAGTTATCTTGTTGTGGATAATTACAAAGTGTTGACGCATGTTGCTGATGTGTTTACAAGCACGTATCTTCAGTGTTATATTGTTCAATTTTATATCTGAACCAAACCATCATGCTAGTCAAGCAAAGTACAAGCAAGTCAAAGATCTGAAGACCTTTGTTGCATGAAGTTTAAATTGTTTATTTTAATAAGAAAGGACTATTAGCGACTGTTGCGTCCTCTGTTTATTTAGGGAAGGGGTGGATTAGACTTTACACAGCCAGCTTGGCTAGCTTGATTATGATGAGAAGCACGTGATTGTTCATAAATCCCAGGGACAACACATGAGCTCTAGGTAACAATTCAAAGGTATGGGAGGGCACGTATGATTTCCCATGGGATGTCTCCCCAACAGCATGCAGGAAGTCAACCTCACTGAACAAGTTTCAACACAACCCCAGTTATCAGCCAGGAGCACAGTTTCTTGTAATACCACTATGTCACCCTTAATGACATCCTTTTTCACTGACTTGATATTCCAAAAAATTCTCCAAGGAAATCCATGTGATACTTTTACTTACCAGATGCTATCCCATAGATCTAACCTAACGACAAAGCAAAGCAAATTAGATGAAGTGGGTCCTTTTATATTCCTACTGGGCCTGCAAGTGAAGTCCAAACCTGTAGGTATCTTCATACACTGACACTAAAACCCATGCCAGGCATATTGATCTTCTCTTGATTTTTGTACTCAGTAATCACAATTTTATCAAAACAAATGGCTGTTGTTAAAACATCTAAGAATAGCAAACTCTGTATAAAGTGAAATTACTTTTGACTTGCGAATCAAGTTGTTCCTCCTATAATTCAGAAGAAGAAAGAGATCCAAACTTAAGCCTATCTAATTCTATGCTTTTCTCAAATTTATCTATGTTCACATGCTCTCCCTACAGTTAAAGAAATAAATTTGTGCAATTTTAAGAGGAATTGTACGTTTCAAGGATGTGGTTATCTCTCCCCTTAGGGAAGGTTGAGAACATTGCTGAGTTTTTTAAGCATGGAGGAAGACTCCTCAGGCTGGCACTTCAGTGCTTTGAGGAGTCCAAAATAATGGATTGTAGAACAGATTTCCAATGGGAGAATAGTATGGATATAGGTACCCATAGGAATTCAACTGAAGCACTACCTTTACCCCCCAATTAACTAATCTTTACATCTGCTGGATTATTTAGGTCGTTTATTTGTCTTGTTGAGCTATTTAATTCTAAAAAAAATTAATTTTTTGATTCCCTAGCAATGCATAACAGTTGACACTCCCATGGGTGGAGCCACTTTGGGACAACAGGTACGATTTAATATAGAGAAGCCAATGAAGCAATTTTCTAAACTTAGGAGCACCATATATATATGTATATATATTATATGATTTAAATCTTGCTTGTGATAATGGTAAGCAACATGCACGAGTGCAGAGAAAATGATGCATCCATATTTCAAAAAAACAAAAGGTTAATGGAAATCTGTTACATGTTACACCATCCATCTCAAAAAGTGGCCTTCTTCAGGTTTTTCACATTTTTCATATCCCAATACAAACAATATTTTCCTGGAAACGAGCTTATATTCTTTATTGCACCCTCCTTTAAGTAATAAATACTTCATATTCTAATACAAATAATGCTCATAGAATACGAAATGTGAAAGACACATCTAAGTTCACTCGAACATGTTAAGCAAAGACCACCTTGAGGTACACAAGGAGACACAACAGGATGAGAAAAACTCATCGTAATGTATGTAGAGCATGGACAAACAACAGTACGAAGGAGATCATAATGTACAATCTTGATTTCAAGTCAGCAGACGGAAAGGGTTCACGAGAAAGCTAAATGAAAGCAAAGAATCCATATGGCCAACCCCCTTAATTAGATGAGGCGAACTACCGGTTTAGTTTATCCAATCACAGTAGCTATGGACTATTATATGAAATAATCAACTATCTTAATTTGTAGATTTTCCTCAAGCACAAGTACAATTTAAACCATATTAAATTAAACAAAACAAATGCCAATATGTGCAACTGTTTCACGATGCTGTAACTTCCCTGCTAATTTCACCTTACCCTTTAAAGAGAGAATTTGAAAGTATTGCTTGATGAAAGTTCACCTAAATGGTGGTGGCATCCTGAGGAGAATAATTTCTGATATTGATTGGTTGGGTAACATGTAAACATGTGATTAGAGTTTTATGAGCAGAGTATTGAAAGTACAGTGTAAGGAAGATAGATGTTGCGAAGGAGATGCTACCAGTTAGGTAAGCAACTCCAAGGAATCTTAAACATAAGAAGACATGCAAAGGATTCAAGATACATTTAATCTTGGCTTTTCAAAATTTTGCTTCAGAAGCTTGCAGTTTACTTGCCTGTTTTGATCGTAACGTTAACTTTCATTTCAACACAAAACTTGCCAAAACTCACAAAAGTACATCACATATTCTGCAGTATATCTGGAACCTAACCGACCTAATCCGTAACTGAAATTAGCAGTAATTTGTCAGTTCTTTTTTTTGGTATCTAGGCACATCAGCCACCAAGGGAATCCAGTGAAGAAAAAAATCAAAGCAGGAGGTTTTTGACGTATCCCTGTTTCCTAGCCTGCAAAATATCAAGATTTTGATTGCTCTCCCAATAATCGTCAGAATCACATTATTGAACAACTCACTACTACGTTCCTCCAATAACTAAATTACATATGACAACAGCATCATGTAACATGTCTATATTTGGTGTGCTTGATATACATGCCCACACGTACAAATGTCACATGCCTATGCCCACATAAACATATTATTAGCAACAATTATCTAGTAACCAACCCAAATTACAAAACAGATAGTCTAATAGTTCATACAGGTCATATTGACCATACAAACAAATTAAAACACGATATGTGTTGGATTATGGGTCACTCCTGTGTGGGCTCATACTCGGCTGATAGGCCGTCCAGCAGTTTGGACGAGGACACATGGGGCTTATACTAAGACAGAGGATTGCAGAGCGTGCAGCGAGCTACCGAGGCTGAGGGGCAATTAGGTGTCGTGATCGAGGGCCGAATGCCGATGTTGAAGAGTGATAGGATTGTCTAGTCCGAGAGGCGAATGGACTACTGAGTCCAAAAGAAGAACGGACTACAGATGAAAGGATAGACTGAACTCCCAAGACCGAAGGGCAACTTGACCAGTTATGCTGAAGGATGACCGGCTGCCGATTCTTGTGGCCCACAATGAAAAAGCGTACAAAATCTCTTTAGGGTTTATAAAATGGAATGTGGTTGAGAGAAAATGAGTGAGACAGTCATCACTTGAAAAATAGAGACTAGTGAGCACTGAGGAGAGTTTTTTCTTCCTCTCATCGCTGCTCGAGTCCATCTGATACAAGGTGATGAGCTCTTTTTTAGGAGTTTATATAACCGATTTTACATAGTGAAAATTTACGGACGAATTGTCCCGTGATTTTTCCCTCTTATTTTGAAGAGGGTTTCCACATAAAATTACTTGTATATTATCTCTTTAATTTTGTGATTCTTGTTTATGTTGTCGTTATCATTATTCATTCTTTCCTCTCGATTCATCCAAGTGGTCAACCGATCCCCGATAAGTGGCATCAGAGAAAGGTTGTTAGCGGCAACTGTTGAGCTTCGTTGGAATCAATGGAGGCCGGGACCAAGAAAATCTGCTTGAATGGTACGAACTATGATATTTGGTGAAGCAAGATGGACTTACTGTTTGTCAAGACAATGTAACTGCCAGTGTTTGCCGCCCAAAAGCCTGAGGCGAAGCTCGAGGATGAATGAATTTTTGAGCATGAATAGGTTTATGGTTACATTCGGTAATTTGTGGATGACAACATGTACAATCACATCAGAGACGAGACGAACGTGAAGACACTATGGGGGAAGTTAGAGACTCTGTATGCTTCTAAAACCGGCAATAACAAGTTGTTTCACTTGATGAAACTAATACAAGTGAAGTACAAGGAGGGCACGTCCATTGCCAACCACTTAAACGAGTGCCAAGGATGCGTGAACTGGCTGAGTAGTATAGACATCAAGTTTGAGGACGAGTTGTTAGGCTTGCGACTGTCGACAACCTTACCAAACTCCTGAGAGGTGATAGGGATCACCATCGCTAATACCGCTCCGAATGGCGTGGTGACTTTAGAAATAACAAGGGAGCAGTGTTAAATGAGGAGATGAGACGTTGGTCACAAAGGTCCTCCTTTCCGCACTCCAAAGTGCTAATCGCCGAGTCACTAGGAAGGAATAAAAGGTGCAGTTCTAAGTCCGAAGAGAAGAGTCGAAATAAGTCTCGGTTGAAGTATCAGAATCTCAACTACCATCACTATGGAAAGAAGGGATACATCAATAAGTACTATTACAAGTGAAAGTGTGAAAATACAGAGGAAAAGGAGAACAAATTCGACAATGCCAGTGACGAAGAGAGTCTCAGTTGCTACCGAAGGTGGCCTCTGATTGGGATGTGAGAAGGACGAGGTAGTCAATCTAGCCGAGCACGAAACTGAGTGGGTGGTAGATACTGGTGCATCACTCCACACCACGACGCAGAATGGACTCTTCATATCTTACACTTCAAGTGATTATGGAGTGTTATAGATGGGTAATGAATGGACGTCCCAGATTTTCAACAAAGGTGACATGTCCTTTATCACCAACAATGGAACTCGGTTATTGCTAAGGGATGTACGACACGTTCTGGACATTTGACTAAATTTAATTTCAGCAAACAGGTTGGATGATGAGGAATTCTGCAACACTTTTAGTGAAGTAGTATGAAAACTAACTAGAAGGTCTCTAGTAGTTGCTCGTGGAAGAAAAGTCTCCAGCTTATATGTGTTACAAGTCTCTATCGCGGTCGGAGAGATACACGTCGCAAGGAGTGAAGAGTCCTTGAACTCGTGGCTTTGTCAACTAAGCCAAATGAGCGAGAAGGGGCTGAACAGTTTGACAAGAAAGGACCTTCTCCGAGGTGTGAAGGAAGCTAAACTGAGTACCTATCCCCATTGCATGATAGGGAAATAACGGTGAGTTTCGTTTCTCGGAACCTCATCCACAAAGAAAGCCGAATCCCTTGAGTTAGTCTACACTGATATTTGTGACCCTTTCAAGGAGAAGTTACTCGGAGGAGCACCATACTTTATCACATTTAGAGATGATTATTAAAGAAAGTTGTGGGTGTATCCTCTTAAGCCGAGGGACTAAGCCCTCGACTACTTTGAACATTTTCATGTCTTGGTAGAAAGATAGACGGGAAAGAAGCTGAAGTGCATCCGAAGTGACAACGGCGAAGAGTACATTAGAGCACTTGATACTGTCGGTCTCACAATATTTGTCATCAAAGTACCCCACCAAAGACACAGTAATTGAATGGGATGGTCGAGCAGATGAATAGGACGTTATTGCAGAAAGTTTGTTGTGTACTCTCGGAGGTGAAGCTCCCCAGATCGTTTTGGGGAGAAGCCTTGAAGGTCGTGGCCTATGTCATCAACTTGTTGCAGAGCAGCCCATTGAATAGAGAAGTTACAAAAAAAGTATGGTCCGATGGAGAGGTGTCCTACGACCACCTGCAAGTGTTCGGGTGTAGGGCCTTTATTCACATCCCGAAGGACGAGAGGACGAAGCTGAAGCTAAAGACAAGGGAATGCATCTTCCTTGGCTATGGGAAAGATGAGCTGGGATATCGACTCAATGACCCAGTTGAAAAAAAACTCGTCCAATCAAGGATGTAGTATTCATCGACGATGAGATAATCGAAGATATTAGCAAGAAGACGAAGGTCGCTTCGAGCAAAGATAGCAGCCGGGTTCGGGAGACAAATCGTGAGTCCGTCCGACTAGCACCGGTTCATTGGGAGGTCAGTGGTCAAGGCATTGCCGAGGAGGAAGGAGACTAGGAGACTCTGACACCTAATGAAGATGAGGATGATGCTATTCCTCATGACATAACTAAGCCCGCCGAGACCTTCCTAGTCCGATGGTCCTTAAGAGACCGAAATCCCTTTATTCGTTTATCGGCTGATAAGTATATATTACTCGCCAATGAAGGAGAGCCCGAAAGCTTTGAAGAAGCCATGGAAGATGAACACAAAATGGAGTGGATAGAGGCCATGCAAGACGAGATGAACTTGTTGCGGGAAAAACACACTTTCGAGTTGACAGAGTTGCTGAAGGGAAAGCAAGCGCTGAATAACAAATGGATTTTTTGCCTGAAGGCTAATGATAACAACCCATGACCGAGGTACAAGGCAAGACTAGTCGTAAAGGATTTTAATCAACGGAAGGGTGTTGATTTTGGTGAGACTTTTGCCTCAATTGTGAAGATGTCTTCAATCTGGGTGGCACTTAGATTGGCCGCTGTTCTTGATTTGGAAGTTGAATTGTTGGATGTTCAAACCGCATTTCTCTATGGTAACCTTGAGGAGGAAATTTATATGGAGCAACCGAATGAATTCAAAGTTGAGTGGAAGGAGCAACTGGTGTGTCATCTAAAAAAGAGCCTGCACGAGCTAAAACAGGCTTTGAGATAATGGTATAAGAAGTTCGAATTTATTATGATTGGCTAAGGCTACCGGAAGACTACTTCAGATTACTGCATCTTCGTGCACAAATTTTTGGAGGACGATTTCGTTGTCTTCTTTCTCTATGTGGACGATATGTTAATAGACGGGCGGAATACTACTCGAATCACCAAACTGAAGCAGCAGCTTAGGCAGTCTTTTGCAATAAAGGACTTGGGGCCGGTGAAGCAAATTCTGAATATCAAAATATTTCGCAACCGCAAGACAAGGAAATCGTAGTTATCCCAAGAGAGCTATATTGAAAAGGTGCTTCAGTATTTCCATATAGAGAAGCCCAAGTCAATGAGCACCCTGCTGGCCAACCACTTCAGATTGAGTAGCCGGCAATATCCTTCCTTTCATGATGAAAAGGCAAGCATGATAGGTGTACCTTACTTTTCGGCCATAGGTAGCCTGATGCTTGCTATGGTGTGCACGAGATTGGACATTACTCATATCGTCAGCACAGTCATCCATTTTTTATTGATCCCCGAATGGGAGCATTGGTCCACGGTGAAATGGATATTGAGATATCTCCGGAAAACCTCCAAGATGTGCCTGTGTTTTGGAGAAGACAAGCCACACCTGATGGGATACACTGATGCCGATATGGCAGGCGACGTTGACCCCAAAACCCATCTCGGGATACATGGTCAAGTTTGCAAGAGGAGCTGTCTCATGGCAATCAAAGTTGCAGAAGTGTATTACTCTCTCGACCACCCATGCCGAATTTATTACTATGACAGAAGCGAGTAAAGAGATATTGTGGATAAAAAAATTTGTTCAAGAGCTCGGTTTCACGCATGAGAGGTATATGCTACTTTGTGACAATCAAAGTTCAATCCACCTCTGTAGGAACTCTTCATTCCATTCTAAATCGAAGTACATTAATGTCAGATATCACTGAGTGCGAGATGTTGACACTCGACAAGATCAAAACCGAGGAAAATGGGTCGAACATGATAACTAAGGTGTTGTCAAGGGGGAAGCTTAAATTTTGTCGCAGTATTGCCGGGATGTCGATGACCATCCCCACACAGTCATGAAGAAAAGTTTGTTAGATTATGTGTCACTCCCATATAGGCCCATACTCGGCTGATAGGCCGTCTGGTGATTTGGACGATCACACATGGGGCTTATACTGAGACGGAGGATTGTGATTTTTGCGAGCACGGCAAGCTACCGAGGCTGAGGGGCGACTTGGTGCTATGGCCAAGGGCTAAATGCGGATGTCAAAGGATGATTGGACTGTCTAGTCTAAAAGACGACCGGACTGCTGAGTCCGAAGGGAGGTCGAACTACAAATGCAAAGGGTAGACCAGACTCCTGAGACCGAAGGACGACCGGACTACTTATACTAAAAGATAATCGGCTGCCAGTCCCAATAGCCCACAATGAAAAAGCGCGTGAAACTCTCTTTAGGGTTTATAAAAGGGAATGCAATTGAGAAACAATGAGAAAAACAATCATCACTTGAAAGATAGATACTAGTGAGTTCCACTAGTAAGAGAAAGTGAAGGAAAAAGAAAAAAGAGAGACGGTGATTTTTCTCTTGTTCTCACTGCTAGTCGGGTCTATCTGATACAAGGTAACGAGCTTTTGTACTCTATTTTGGGGTTTGTGTAACCTATTTTACATAGTAAAGATTTACGGACGAATCATCTCATGGTTTTTTCCTCTTATTAAAAAAAAAGTTTCCACGTAGAATTGTTTGTATCTTATCTCTTTAATTTTGTGATTCTTATTTGTGTTG
>JAOVVI020008369.1:861-14227 GCA_028571085.2 Nepenthes alata
CCCCCCCCCCCCCCCCCCCCCCCCCCCCCCCCCCCCCCCCCCCCCCCCCCCCCCCCCCCCCACCGGAAAAACTGGAATGTCGTGTGATCATTGCCAAATGCATAGTTACTGTGCTAGACATGACTATCTGGAGGAAGAAAATTTTAAACTATTCCCTTAAGTTATTCAACTACCCAACACTTGAGAATCGGACTGCGAGAAGAATATTGTTTTTCTTCTTATTGAACAATGAATGTGTTCATAGACACATAGAATGATGGATTAGTGGTAAAGCTCCTATGACTAAACTATTGATTCCTATAAATAATTTATATAATTTATATGTCTGATGAATCTAGACATACTAATGTATAGCTATGTCATCCCTAAAACCTGAAGGAATCACAAGAATATCTCAGCACTTCCCCTCAAGTTGGCGCATAGATGTCTACACTCTCCCAACTTGTCTAAGAACTTTGAGGACACTAGATTTGAAAGTTGAAATGCTTTGGTGATGATATCAGTCAACTGATCATCTGATCAAATCTTATGCAACCTTACACTTTTACTCATCCAACTTCTCCTTAATAAAGAACCCGTCTGCCTCCACATTCTGTGTACAATCATGTTGAACCGAATAATGGGCAATATCACATGATGCTTTACCGTCACAATACAATCGAATTGGTTGCCTAGGTAGATAGCCTAAATCCCTCAAAAGAAGTCTTAGCCATAACTCTTTTCACGTAATTCAAGTGCTATACCTCTAAATTCAGCTTCTGCACTTGAAAGAGCAATGACATTTTGTTTTTACCCCTCCATGTAACGAGATTACCAACTACAAATGTGAAATAAGCTGAAGTAGATTGTCTTTCATCTATTGGTCCAGCCTAGTCAGCATCATTATATGCATCCACCCCTTGATGACCTACATTTTTAGTGAATAAAATTCCCATTTCAGAAGCTGATTTTAGATACCTCAAAATGATTCTAACTGCATCCATATGTTGCGCTCCAGGATTATGCATAATCTAGTGGACAATGATCAATGCATAGCGAGGTTTAGCCTGGTGTGATAAGGACATCATTCTTCCTACAAGTCACTAGTACCTCCCCTTATAAATTGGTACTTGATTAGTCTCAGTACATGGCTTTAATCCTTCTTCCACTGGTGTGTCAGCTGGTTGGCATGCTAACATACCAGTTTCCTATGTCAAATCTAAGGGAACTTTTTTTTTTGAGATAAAAATTTCCTTTCATTAGTTTGAGAAACTTTGATCCCAAGGAAATATCTCAAGGGACCGAAGTCTTCCATTTGAATTCTTTAAACAAGTAACTCTATAGAGCCTTCCTTTCTTTAGAATCATTATATCATTCACATATATGATAAGTGCGGTGATCTTACCTTGGTGTTTCTTCATAAATAAAATGTGGTCTGAATTGCTGTCCTTAGCCAAAGGCTTTCATAGACTTTGTGAACCTTTTGAACCACGCTTTCTGAGATTGCTTCAACCCATACGAGGATTTCTTTTATTTGCACACCTTCTGACTATGCTTTTTTGCATCATGCATCCTGGTGGGAGATCCATATAGACTGTTTCGGACAACTCGCCATGTAAATAGGAGTTCTTATCAAACTATATTTTCGTTCATCCCTCACCATAATAATATCTTGGGGTTTGCAACGATAACTTGGTACATCCACTATACCATCATTTGCTAAAATGTCCATGGTTAGCTCTAATGAGTAGTAGAGGAAAGCTTGGCCTGAGTATGTCCTACTTGTGTCATGTTTTAAGTAACTATAAATCCAAGTTTGTAGCTAGAGACAAAAAGACTCGAATTGTATTTTTTGCTACAGGTGCAAATGCCTTTGAATAATTGATCACATGGGTTTGGGTGTATCCTTTTGCAATTAGTCTCGCTTTAAAGTGTTCAATTGTGTTATTTGCTTTGTACTTCATTGTACAGGCCCAACGATATCCAACTGATTTCTTTCTTGGTGGACAGTCAACAATTTTCGAAGTTTTATATTTTTGCAAGGATTTTACCTCCTCATTCATAGCGCCTTTCCACGTTTGGTTAATTAAGGCTTCTTACACTTTTGATTACAAACTGATTTGATTCTCCACGTAACGACTCATGTAATGTTTAAGTTTACTAGAGAGTTTGGTTCTTATGTGGGTTTAGGAATCCCTCTGGTGTGACAAGGTGATAACTGTCTTCTAGATGGTTCAAATAAGGAATATCCGCAGCAAGCGATTGGTTTGGTATATAAATTGCCTGTGGTGTGTTGTATTTGTACGAGGTTGGATCCATAACTTCAATATCTGGGTGTTCATCACAACATCGGTACAAAGTTGTACTTCTCAAATCTAATTCCACGACTTCTTGATTGACCAACCCAGTTTGTGCAGTTCATCACCATTAGCATCCATCTTAAGAACACTTTGGTTCCTAGGTTCCAAGAGTTCCTAAATATCATAGTCTAGGTTTGAACATCCTCCAAGTACTCCCCTTGAAGTTCAGATTTAGAGGAAAAATATATCGAGTCTTCATGGAAAATTGCATCCAATGTAACAAACATTGGTTGAGCTGGAGGATGATACCATATGTACCCCTTTTGATAAGTGGTGTGCCCTAGAAAGACACTTCGCAAGGCATCAAGGAGTCAACTTATTGTGTTGTTGCTTATGGAGCTGTATGAATGCTACACCCAAGGACATGAGAAGGTAAGGTTGACACAGCTGGAGAAATAATTGCGTCGGTGAGAGCCTGGCATGATGTCCAGAAATCAACAATGCTAGAGGGTATCTGGTTGATTATATATGCTGGAGAGGTTAGTTCTTCTCCCCATTAAGATAGTGACATATGAGCTTCTATCAACAAAGCACAGACAACCTCCAATTAGTGACGATTTTTTCACCCGGGGCACTCTGTTCTGCTTGGGTGTATTGGAAAAAGTAGTTTGATGAATAGGTCTATGTGCTTTCAAATACTTTTGAAGCTTAGAACTCAAATATTCATCTCCATTTTCACAGCGGAGATCTATAGAATATGAATCGATTTATGATTTTTTTGAAATAACAAGTTCACTTCCCCTTTAGCATACCCAAGTTATCCCGGTCGAGTCATCAATAAAAGTTACAAATTAATGTGATCCACCCAAGGTAGTGACTTTGGATGGACTGCAAACATTCAAATTGTATAACCATAAAAGTAACTGGACTTTTATGCAATGTTAATTGAAATGAAGCATGATGGCTTTTGCAAGTTCACTGATTGCACAATAATAAACTAGAAATGTCAATTTTCTCAAATAAACTAGGAAATAGTTTCTTCAGGCTACCAAAGAAGCATGCCCAAGATGCTGATGCCATATGCAGATATAAGATTTCTTCTCCCCCCCTCCACAAGTTATCCACCATCAAAGCTTGGCGCAACTTGTACGAACTTTTCAACACCAAGATGAAGTAATACATCTTTCCCTGCCTAACACTGCATCCAATTGTCTGCCTAGTTTGGATGTTCTTAAACACAAAATTTGGGCTAAAAAATTACAAGACAAAGTAGGGTAATGGTTATTTGGGAAACTGGAAAAATATTATAATGCATAGATTGAATAACTAAAATATTCTAGATTAAAAATATCTGTAGTGATGGATGAGGATCCTTCCCCAATAATTGGGGTGGAAGGACCATTGGCATTGGACACAATTTTTTGTGAGGATGGTTTAAGAGATGAGACATGCTAGAATCAAATGTTATATGATTTGTAGCACAAAATCTATTATCCATGCACTATTAAAACAAGTGTAGACATATTTAAAGCCTTACCGCCATTAACTGACTCTGTTGCCGATGTCAAGGCCTTTCCAATCGAATCATCTTCAATCCTTGTTTAGTCAACTACAGCGGTGTAGATTTGTTTGGAATTACTTTGCCGTGGATCATGGTTCTGATCCCACCATTTTTGATTTCCCACAACTTCAAATCAATGACTTTTGATTTGCCCATTTTGATCGCAAGGGGTACATTTGTAGGTAGATTTTTTCTGCACCATTTGTGGTCTTAGAATGGTTGGACCTTATTCAGTTTTGCTAGTTTTGACTTGTCCAGTTTTGATTGGATCAGTTTTGAATCACCGTGTTTGAGGCTTCAGGATTTTCATGTTCTCCATTCATTGTTGCATGTTGAACCTATTTATGGCAGACCAATGCACAATATTCTTTTAATTCGGCAATGGGATCCTTTCTCAACATTTCTTACGAATTTGTTTGAATTCACCATCTAATCCAGCATGAAAAATATGTGGATCCATTGTATAGCTCGTATAATTAAGTAATTGATTCCTATAAAAAGCAATGAATCTAATGAATCTAGAAACACTAATATGCAACTACATTATCCCTAAAACAGGAAGGAATCTCAAGAATAATTATAATATCTCAACACAAATTTTGATTTATTCCATGATTTTTGACATACGTGGAGTCTGAAATCTCCTACTTGAATGGAATTCATCAATTTCCCACTTTGATTTTGGAGGAACTGGATCTTTTTGTCACTGACCACCATTTTCATGCAAACTCTCAAAGTGTGGGTTACACTGTTTAAGGTAACAGAGGTTGTCAATACAGGGAAATGATCTTTTCTTTCTTCTATTTAATTTATTGGAAATTTCTGTCTATAAATAAATGTTTAAAGCTTGGTTCATGGTAGTTAAGATTAAAAGGTTTCTTTCAGTTGGTATTTGCATGCCATATCTAGGCCAGGGTGGTAGTGCACTTGTTAGACTTGACAATCCTAGTGTACGCGGTGGTTTTTTTCTTATCTTGATTATATACAGAACTCGACCCTCCCCAGGGCATCTTTATTCATTTGCTTTATACTCTTAACATGTTCTCAGTATCTTATTCCTTATGGATGATGTTTGTTGTGACAGGTTTTTCAAGGACATTTATGATTCTGAAAATTTAAATAACATCAAGTTCGAGAAACTTATAGACACTAATAATTATCAATTTGAAGCACAATGGTTGATTTTAATATTTCACTTTTAAAGGGGCTAACCATGTCAAATACTTATGGTCCTATTTTCTCTGCATGGCTGATTACTGGATCATTTGGACTTTTGGCTATTATGTTTGCAATCCTAAAATGGCAGAGAAGGACAGTTCTGAATTGGGTTAAAGCTTCAGCTCGAGCAAAGAAAAAAGCTTGGAAGGATCTAAATGTTCCTTTGTCAAGACATGTATGGATGGAAGAGTATGCCTATGGTGAACAGCCATCAACATGTTGTGTCTGCTTGACTTCTTTAGCAGTCTCTCAGAACTTAGGTACAAAAGCTGTGCTACACACACCTGTTCATCGGTGTTCTGTTTGTGGAGTGGCAGCTCACTTTTATTGTTCTCAGTTTGCAGCAAAGGATTGCAAGTGTGTGGCGCAGTCTGGGTATGGCCATGTGCAACACCATTGGTCGGAAAGATGGGTTAAAATGGATGATAATCCCGAGACTTCTGCTTTTTGCTGTTACTGTGATGAGCCATGTGGTGTTCCTCTCATCAATGCTTCTCCTACATGGCATTGCTTGTGGTGCCAACGCCTCATACATGTCAAATGTCATGCCAAGATGTCAAAAGAATCAGGAGATGCTTGTGATTTTGGTCCTTTAAGAAGTATTATTCTTTCTCCTATCTGTGTTAAAGAAGTTGACCCAGAACCCACTAAGGACAGAATGCTCAGTTCTATTACAGAAGATGTCGTAGCAACTTCAATCTGTGGACATCTAAGAAAAAGACGGAACAGGAAAAAAAATGGAAGAGGTCTTTCTTTTAGTAGGAAGTTTCAGGATGTTCGTACTCCCGAATCCCCAATGGGTTATACGCATAATGGTTTTGCTGATTTGAAGAATTGCAATAGTGAGAATAACATGGATTATGTGTCAAGCAATGGCAGGGCATTTGCTATTAAAGGCTCCCACGTCGGATATATTCAGAAGAAAGATGGAACAGTTACTTATGGCCTAGCAAAGATGTACAAACTGGTGGACTTGCCAAAAGATGCCAGACCACTTCTAGTTTTTATAAATACCAAGAGTGGTGCACAGAATGGGCGTTCTATTAGGAGGAAATTGAACATGCTATTGAACCCTGTGCAGGTATAAGTATTTGATTTCTTGAGCAATAGGAATTTAGTGATCATCTGCACTTTATGGAACCAGTGGTTCAAACTTTTTCCTTATTCCTCTAGTCTTGCATTGTTCCTCTCATGTGACTACTATTTTTGCTGGATGCGGCCTGTCAGCTTTTCTATCATGTTCAGTCAGATTGTATGCTTTGTGAATAATATCATTCCTTTATTCCCGGAGCTTTAGCATTATTGTTTGCTTTGTATTAGGTTACCAGGCTTGTTTTTTAACTGTTTCGATTATATACGTGTCCATCTGCATTCTTAATTGTTTCAATATCTTAATTGATGTGTCATTGGGATATAGGTTGATAGGGTAGCCAGATCTCCCCTTGTGCCTCTATCTCAGGAAGACCACAAATGCAGTTGCTATCTTTCTACTGAAAGTAACACTTCATGTGTTCAATATCAGTATATTGAACTTATCTGTCAGCATTTTCTATTGTCTGCTCCTCTTGATGAAATTCTGTTTATGCTCTCAATATCCTGAAAGGTCGATTAAACTCCTGCCTTTTCCCAGAATGTTAATCTGCCTTATAATCTAGAAGGTGTTATGTTAAAAATTTCGATGAATTGGCTTTTTGTTTTTTCCCTCTCTGCTTTAATGTGTAGAGTAGTCCTAAAATAAGTCAATGAGAATCAGTCTGGCATCATGCTTATAACATTGATCTTGTTTCCTGCCAACTTCCTGAGCTAACCAAAAACTATAGAAGTTAGATTGTTTAGTTAAATTGTAGAAATGGATGGACAAAACCAGTTTGATTAGACCTTCTGTACTGTTTATTTGAATTCAACTACAATATTCCATATTCATTTCTTGTGATTCTGTACTATTAAATCTAATGGTGCTTCTGCACTTGAATGGGAGTATGAGGATCACTTAATTTCTTATTCCCCTGAAGAAAAAAATTACATGGGTATGTACTTTTATGACAGCTTCAAAATAGAAAATTAGAAAAGAAAGTTCAGCATATTTACAGATACCGTAGCATCTTTTTAGTTTCCATCATTTAGCAAATTTGTTGTGCTTTATTTTATCTTTCTTGTAAGTTACAATGTCTACTTTGAGTGGAACCTCTTTTATTTGCTTATTGATTTGGTTATTTATCATAACCATGTCACACACTTCATGATTTCGATAATTTGTAAACTCTTTGAGGGTATTTTAGGGATTAATCTTCTACTATTAATGATGCAACTAATCATGTGCTCCAGTTTTGTTAATCCTTATTTTCTGTTTGGTCAACTTTTGGTTGCATTCAATAGCATAAATAGGGATTCAGTAATGATGTTTCAATCTGTTCTAGGGCATTTTTGAATATTTTAGCCAATATTTACCCCTTTTATGTCAGGTTTTTGAATTGAGTTCTTATCAGGGCCCTGAGGCTGGTTTGAAGTTGTTTAGTGATGTGAAAAATTTCAGAGTTTTGGTCTGTGGTGGAGATGGTACTGTTGCGTGGGTCCTTGATGCGATTGAGAAGTTTAATTTTGTGTCACCTCCACCTGTTGCTGTTCTTCCTTTGGGAACTGGAAATGATTTGGCAAGGGTTCTACAATGGGGAGGAGGTTTCTCAACTGTTGAAGGACAAGGCGGTTTGAGCAATCTTTTGCAGGACATTAACCATGCCGCAGTAACAATTCTAGATCGCTGGAAAGTTGATATTAAAGAAGGAAACTCAGATGCCAATTTAAATGAAATGTGCTCCAAATTCATGTTGAACTATCTAGGTATTGTGCAGAAGTCACCAGTGCTTGCATTCCCCTACCCCTCGCAATGATGCGTTTAATTCTTACATGTTTCATAAATACATAGGAATTGGATGCGATGCAAAGGTAGCATATGAATTTCATGTCTACAGGGAGGAGAATCCTGAGAAGTTCTATAGTCAGGTGGTAGTATATCTTTTCAAGCTTTGTTGTTTGCATTCATGCAGCTCATTTAGCATTCATCATGACTTTGGATATAGGATTCATCCATCTTTTGTGGATTTTAGATCATTACTGAATGTGTTCTTATTTGCTCTTCAGTAAGATGGGTCACATATTCATCTAGTTATAGTACAGAGATTTTCTTTGTTGATGTTGGTGTTGATAATGTTATGAAAATGATAGGTTGATAAAGTTGATTATGCATTACAAGCAAAACTACAGCAAGTGAAAATGATTTGAGTTGGTGTTTTCTTAAAATGAAGAACTTATTATGTTGTAGTACTGCTAAGAAGATAGATTTGATCATAATGCTTTCGACTGCTATATCTTTTTCTTTTTGGGAAGGGGGGGGCATACTAATATTGTATCTGTAGAATTAATGAAGACCAGGGTAAAGGAATAGAGAGTCTTGTGATAATTATATTAGTACGAGAAAAATCCTTCTGATTCATCATATTTTCCTTTATATATTGATATCTTGAAATAGTTTTAACACTTACACCTGTTAAAATTTTTTACAGTTTGTCAATAAACTGCGATATGCTAAAGAAGGAGCTAGGGATATAATGGATAGAGCTTGTGCTGATTTACCATGGCAAGTTTGGCTTGAAGTCGATGGAAAAGAAGTTCAGATTCCAAAGGTATATGATGGATGTTGAGAATTTCCCATTTCATATAATTTAATTTCTGTTCTTCCTTTGACGTGTATTTCACTTTTTTCAGGATGCTGAAGGTTTAATTGTACTTAATATTGGCAGTTACATGGGTGGTGTAGACCTCTGGCAAAATGACTTTGACCGTGATGATGACTTTAATCTTCAGTCAATGCATGATAGAATGCTCGAGGTTGTCTGTGTCTCTGGAGCATGGCACCTTGGCAAACTCCAGGTTCCAAATTTAACTTTTCCTCTTGATAAAATCTAAAACATTCAAAGAAGCAGCAGCCAAAATAAAATGAAGATGAGCTCATTCTTCAACCGCTGTCATATGTGTGCACAGTTAAGCAAGCTTATAGCAATTGATTTTGACTTCTAGGCTATATGAAATTTAACTCTTTTTTTTTTTTTTTTTTGGGCTTAGTCTTATGAAATGAACTTCCTGTTACTAAATGAACAACTAGATTATGGTTCCCTTTGAACCCCATACAACCTGAGGGAAAAATAGAACTTTCAGAAAAATGTGTTTCAAAATAACATTTGTGAAGAGTGCTTCTGGAACTCAGATGAATCTGCTGGAGGCCTCACATCGGTGTTTATCTTGTTCTACAGATCGGACTTTCTCAAGCCTGGAGGCTTGCTCAGGGGAAACTCATAAAGATACACACATCTAGCCCGTTCCCAGTTCAAATAGATGGCGAGCCATTTATTCAAAAGCCTGGCTGCCTGGAAATAACTCATCATGGGCAGGTATAATGTGAAATTGGTATTTGAATTGTACATTTCTTGCTATTTCCAGACTGAAGCCAGTCCTTCACCTTCTCTTTATCTCCTTTTGTTTCGTCCTTCACTTGTCTGTTCATCTATCACAAGAGGGTTAGCCTTGGCATGTAGAAACATTACTCCATTGTGACATGGAAAAGACGGGTTTAAACCACGAAAATAAGTTTTTTGCAATGCAGATATAAGGTTGCATGCTTCTGGTCTTCCCCCAATCTTATAATGTTGGAGCTTCATGTGCCGTGCAACATTTTTATGCCCATCTGCCATCATTTCTTCCCTAATCCCTAGTTAGTACATATTTGACTTGCCCTACGTTCAGTATTATTTGAAGAAGTGACTTCAGAATTGAATGGTTATTTGACCCAAAAATTTACTTCTTAAAGTTGTGCCAACATATGCATAATCTTGATATTTCTTTTCAACTCTTTTTCATGCATTTTGGATTGTATCAAGTCAGTGGTAATGCTGAATCAGGCCCTTCTGGTTGTATCAAGTCAGTGTCATGTTGAATCAGGTCCCCCTTTCCTTGAAAGAATTCATATGCTTCTACGAGCTTTCCCAAAATAAGGGAAGATTTGCTTCTTTGAGCATTTTTATTGCCTAACTGAAGCAAAATCCAGTTCAGAAAATTAAGCTTTTTTCTCAAAATTGTCCTATTGATAAGCGAGTCTGTTCATGTCAATTACTTTTGAATAATATTACACTAAATCGAGTGAAATATAAAAAAGGATTTATATAGTTGATTGCATGAAGTAGGATTTTAGGCTGTTTTTGTTTTTGTGGTCTTCTAGTTAAATATCTGAGCAATTGATATTGCCTATTATGGAAAATGAAAAAAGTTTACATTTTTTTTGTTAAAAGCATTCTGAATTAACAGTTTTTTGTATTGATTCTATTAGGCATTTATGCTGAGGAGGGCATCTGAAGACCCTGGAGGCCACGCAGTCTCAATTATGACAGAAATGTTGCTAGATGCAGAGTGTAAAGGCGTAATAGATGCGTCACAGAAAAACCACCTTCTCAAGCAGATGGCCCTCCAACTCTCATAGTGCAAATCAAGCTTTCTTTTGCTCGTCTTTATTCTTCTTTATCTTCTCCTTTCACACATTCAACATACTGATTTTCCTTATCAATACTAACAAACACCAAATATAAGAGTTTTTATTGTGGCTCTTCCAAACATTAGGCCTTCTTATCTTTCTAATGGTGGAGATCTGTCATTACAGTATGAAGGGCTAACATTAAAACAACATATTAAAATATTATCTCATTCTCTATCATCCATCATTTTAAAAATGATCTTAATCATTAGGAGGTTAATGGTGCCTAATGTTTGGGATAACTGTAACAGAACCCCCGGGGTCAATGTCTCCCTAATTGCGTTGAGTTGACCGAAGGCTTTTTGAAAATTTTTCCCCATTTCCCCCTAGGTTTCCTCTTTAGTGTGAGGGCTTTGCTTGTAGTCATTGAGAGAAATTTGGTGTGTTCCACGATACTGATTCAATGTACGCTACAAATACGCATGATATCTACTGATCTCACAATTTTTGTAAACCATACACATTTTGCAGTGTGTTGTACATTTCCTTCCAATTGAATGATATTGCTTTTTGATATAAATCTCTCTTTCCCTCGGCCAGTTCTATCATTTCTTTCCTTTTTTTAAATTTGTTGACTGCTACTTCTTTCTTTATTCTCAATATTTTTGTGCTGCAGATGGGAATAGTCTAAACAACAAAGGATTCGTCTCTCCCTTTCGGGAGGAATTCATCAGTTGGACAGCAATATCCTGCCACCAACTAGCAATGCTACTCAATGTCAAGCAGCTGTCTAAGGAAAACTTTTGGCTAGTTGAGCCAGGCAGCTGGCATTTCCCTTCCATGTTTATGGTTGTCCTGATACTGTATAAAAACGAGGCCGAAATTTCCACTATGCGCCTGATACAGGAAAGGATACAATCATTTTTTGATCAGTTATACGTGGTTTTACACTTTATATTATAGAAAGTGTTGTTTTTGGGTCTCGAATTTGTGACTATCAAGTCATACGATAATATCATTATGCTGAGGATCTATTTTCTGATTTTGTTTAACAGGACAGACTGATTGTTGAGTTCATCTTTTGATGTTTCGAACTAGGCAGATATAGTTCTCATTGGAGTCCGAGGACTTGGTGCATTTCTTAATGGAGTTCCGAGCTCCAAGTAATTTATTTCCCGCTTCTTTTCTGCCCTTTGATCACATATCATTAACTATGGCTTAGCAGGCAGCTTATTTGATTGTACTGAATTATGTAGACCTGTACCTGAGTTTGTGCCATACATAGCTGTTGGTTTGTGTTCAGGATGGAAAACAACATTATTTTGTCAACAGAGAGAATGCTTAAAGGATGCTTTTTTGCCACCATTGAGAAACTCTTGGGTAACATTGCACTTACTTATCTATTTGTTTTTTTATAAGTTTATTAGCATATATGAATGACTTACTTATCTATTTGTTTTTTTATAAGTTTATTAGCATATATGAATGAATGAGATATCACGTTATTAATAGTGTCTCAATAGTAACACTACTCTATCAATGCAGTAGTGTAAGGGGGGGTATTATTTAGAGTTGTGCTTAGGGGAAACCTTCAGGTGATATAATATCTCATCAATCTATTCATACTAACTGACTCAAAGATGGCCAAAAAAATATATCTCAAATAATTCTTTTTCTCGTCAATAGGCTGTGGCCTTGTCGCGGTTGCATATCAAATTATGGTAGCATGACTACCCCTTGCAAGATCCAAAAGAAGGCAATCCCGCGACAAAATCCAAATCCCATCTCCTTTGTTAGAGTAGAGATGGCAAGAACTAGGACCGGAGAATAAAATCGAAACCAATTTATGAGGTATAATGGTAGTGTAATCGGTAATTAATTTTTATAAATCCGTATTGGAATTTCTTCTTCTTTCCCCCCGCTAGCCTAGCCGGTTTCCATAGGATATTTCAATGCTAGAATTATCCATGTGAAATGCACACATTACTAGTTTTATAAACAAAAATATCATAAGCTATGCAAACTCAGAGTCAGACATTTAATCTAAAAGCAACTTAGGTGAACTAATCTTATTTGCAGTGCCAACAAATTATGAAAAAATTGCCTAGCAATTATGTATTTTGATAATTTAACATAGTTTAAAAAATGACTAGGTTTCTTGGTGTTATTGAGTTGTGCTATTGGAACATGATACTTCTAAATTGCAATGCATAATTTTTCTTTTGGGAATTTTTTTGGGCAACAACTTTTGGGGAACCTTAAGAGATATATATGTATATATGTTATGAAATTTTTTAAATTATCATATGATTTATCATGAGTAATAATGTATAATGGATTAGCTAATAAAAAATATTTAAATATTATAAGTTTTAGTGGTTAATTACATGTTAGGTATTTTTAATAATCGTTATTTATTTTTAATGTTTAATATTATTGTAAAATAATATATATATGTATATATGTAATTTGAGAAATATTTAAAAGATATTTTATAATCATTTTAAGCACAATTTGAAATGATAAGACGTTTGTTAATCAATTTATTTTGATGTGAATTAGTGAGAAATATAAATAAATAAAATATGATATTATCTAATTAAAAACAATCGCATAACGCCATTAATTTAATTTATACTCTCGGGCCTTCATATTCCCAATAACGTTGTCAGATCGTCAGTCATCATCTCTCTCTCTCTCTCTCTCTCTCTCTCTCTCTCTCTCTCTCTCTCTCGATGCAATCTTTCAGTCTTAAGTTCTCTCAAAATATTATAAAATTAAAACATAAAA
>JAOVVI020008370.1:2735-14227 GCA_028571085.2 Nepenthes alata
GCCTCCCTCATGCTTTCAAGTGTCTCGAAGGGCATCTTTCATCCGAGGAACACTGGAGTCTTTGACAGCTCTTGCCTGAGGAACTTTTTTGAGGAGGCGGGCCCATCAGACCCATAAGGTCACCTTTGCTTTTGTATAGCTCCATTTCCCTTTTTCCTGTTAACGATAACTTGTACATGCGTAATAAATGAAGAGCATCAATCTTTTCTGCCTTAGTGTCTCTGAGTATACGAAGTGATTTTTGAAATCGTAACTCTTGTTTTAACGGCTAAGCTTATAAAGCTATTATCGCCAAGGCCCTGATCCGGTGCCTTCTTGCGATGTACTCATCCTTTGTCAGAGGATGTTGTCGCATCTTGTGTGTTTAATGGGAAGCTCGGTCCAGTAAACTGAATGTCGTCGCAAGCCCGGTGGAGCCACACCATGGGCCAGCTGGGTTTTCAGGTCACAGTAGCCAGACTCCGAGTCCAAGGCTTTTTCGTACATGAAACCTATAGTAGGCGCTCAGCCCCGCTCAAGGCGTCGTCACTCTCATGCGCATGGACATTGCCCACAACCATTATAGACTGAGGGTGCTCTTTTCTTCAAGAGAAGGTAGCCACACTTGTAATTCTTGCCCCCAAGGTTTTGGTGGCCGCACGTTGGAAACTTCAAAAGCTCCCAGACCTAACGTCATGATTGCACGGGTCACCTGGTATGAAACTAAGGTTTGAAGGGCCGCTAAGGGCCACCTGGCGCGGAGCCAAGGATTGAAGAGCCATTTAGGGCCTTTTGACGTGGAGTCGAGGTTGGGGTATGGCTGATTCCGGGCCGCTTGTCACGGAGCCAAGGATCAAAGGGCCGCTTAGGGCCTTCAATGTATAGTCGAGATTGGGGTATGGCCGCTTCCGAGTCGCTTCGCACAAAGCCAAGGATTTGTTTTACGAACAAATGAAAATCCTCCCGACTTAGGGCCAGTTTAGGTCGTTTTACTTTTTAGAATGTCATGCATGCGAACACCCATATAAATGAACACACAAAATTACAAAAATGATCAATAGGAGGGCAAAAAAAACGGGCAAAGGATCTGAAGATGGTCATGCATGGAGATTCAAAATACCACTAATAGCTTATATATAAAGTATATGGGCTATGGAAAGAAGCCAGCAGTCCCTGATACACTGCTCACCCCATATAAAGTCATACCCCATGATTGTCAAAATAGTTAAAGACAAAATGATGAATATACTTAAAATTGTTCAAAGAGGACCTCAGAATCCTTTGTTTTATGAGTCATCGTCATCTAATCAATAAACTCAAAGACATGAATTTAAGCATAGTGGACAATATTTGATCAAAATAGTATCCTTAATCTTGAAATTTACCACAAGGAAATAACCAAAGGAAATGTAAATAAAAAAGGTTTCTACAAGGATGGGAGTGGGTATTTATTTTTGGATAAGAGTGTGACACAAGTGGCAGATGAGGCAGGAATGGATAATACGACGTATCTGCATGCATGTGTAGAACAATGAAGGTATACACCTGTTAGGGTCCAGGTAGGTATGCATATACAATTACTCAGTGAGTATGGGTAGGCCGAGGATACCAAACAGCCCCATTGCCATTACACATTCAACAATCTCACAAATGTCTATTCGTTTCCAAAAATAAGCAAAGCTATAAAAGAAGAGATACAGGTGTGCAATAAGGGTCTTGTACTGTGTTAGCTTTCATTGGAACCTTAGTTGACTAACCAACAAAGCACTCCTAGATAGGGGCCACACTGGCAGTAGCAAATGCAATGGCTATGGGGTTTGCCAGGTACGACAAGCACTTGAGGGTGCCAAAATGAACAAATATGCAGGAAATACACACCAAATCAGCAATACCAAATCAAAACAAATCCACACAGCTGAAATTGTCCACAATGTAATCCACTGGCAATCGAACACCATGACTTCCTGGTCCTTGTAAATCAACAGATCAAACAGATATCCAAACAGAAGTTGACGGACTCAAAGGAAGTCTAGTTTTTACACCAAAAACTCAAGAAATCAAAGGAAATTGGCCACTGTTCAAAGGAAATCAAACACCAAGTTCCAAGCACTGTTTGAAGCCAAAATTGAAGGAAACCAAAGAGAAAACGCACAATTTGCTTCAATCACATGCGGACAACATCTCTCAAACATAGGTGACGTCAAAATGCACAAGAAACAGAATATCTTTTGCCACGGTTTGAAGGGAGGACCAAGAACACAGCAGATCTAGGTTTTTCAACGATACCAAGATCTCAAAATAGATGGGTCAAATAGAATCAAAAGGGAAAACGGTCTTGGGGCTTTTTGATACATGGGCCAAGGCAAGCCAATTTCATGTAGGGGAGGTTGCAGCAGCATTGGTTGCGGCAGCGACAGCGCCAACGCCAGCGCCCACGCTGGCAGCATATAACACCCTTTCTGATACCAAGTTAGTCTAAGGAAGAGAGAGAGCTTTTGGAAGAAAACCTTAATCATCAAGGATTATGAGAATGTACATATATATAAATACAAACTTTGTATAGTGATTAAAATATCCTTCACTAGAGTTTACTTATTGTAACAATTCTATTCAATTGTATACCCAAGTTTGATGTATTATTTTATATTAAACAGATAATCATTAATATGAGCATGCAACTCCAAACTTATCATCATTTTGTCAATTATTACCAAACTAAGTAGAAAAGCTACAAAATGATTTTTAGGAGGAACAGTTTGGATGAAAGAGTACCACTCTTTGGGATAATCAATGCGAGCAATCTTGGAGAAAAGCACAGCCAGCATGAGTGCTATCTGCATTTGACCCGACAAGAATAGATTAGCAAATTTCTATGTTCAAGTGTGTTACTTGAATGCAGTTCTAGTACACACAAAGAACAATATTCAATGCACTGATAACAACTAAGCAAACATAACTACATCAAGAATGAGATATTATAAATACTTCTCTCTAGGCATAATCTTATGGATAGAGATAGAAATGGTGGTGATAGAAATGGTGAGTACAAGTTATAGTTTCCAAAACTTGAGCACTGAGGTATCAAGTCAGCACATTCACAGTACCCTGGACAATATAACTTTCATATTTGTGGAATAGTACAGGGACCACCTTATAATTTTCCTCTCTCAAATGTGACAGCAACTTGTGCCTCAGATGTATTTTCTCCTCATGACTGATCCCCCTGGAAAAGTTATTCCAATATAAGTCCTACCAAAGAAGACATAAGTCAACTAACTACACATTGAAAAAATTCATTAATAATGATAAAAAAGGGAGCAAAACAAGAGAATTTACTTCTTCCACCACAGACCCGCCAAGAGAGGAAGTAGAAAAAGTAACACCATTATAAATCATAAGGAAAACATGCACCTATTACTATTTTCTTATTTTTTAGAAGGTAACATCCATCTTAATTTCAGCTATTTAGAATAGGTCTTCTACCCTAAACAAAGCCATCACACCAGAAAGAACAAGTGTCCAACTACAAATCTAAATAATATATTGTTGATCCAAAAGTCTCATGATCCTAGTTGTGATGTTAACCATGCCGTAAACTTTAAGATCTTTAGTGTTTTTGTAATACCTCAATGAATATATTCATGTGAACTAACCTTAAAGGTCACTGATCAAGGAGTTATTTTGGTAAGAGCTTTTGTTAATGCAAACATTATGCTTGTCAGTTGTGATTAGCAATAAATAAATACTGGCCTGGTATGTGTTAGATGATATTCTGAATGTTTATTGCACCATGACAAGGCATGACCCAATAGCTCAATGTCATTATTCGCACAGTGAATTTCTTCACATTATCAGAGAGACGCTCTCCCTTCTCTCAAAAAACCTCTCCTTTTTTGTGTCTCCTGATCCCATGACCATGGCTCCCGAGGCTGGCAGGCAACCCCATTTTGTCCTGTCCTCAACATACCGCATCCTTCACCAGTCCCATCTCATAATGCCAGTCTTTACCATTACTCCACCAAAGACCCTGCTATGGTCATGCCCTTATAAATCATTTTACACCACTCCTAGTCCTAACACTATCCCTAGATGATCTGGAACTTAAGTACAAATCAAAACTTCATCATGCAGATATTGTCACTCATGCAAAATTCAAAGAGTTCCTTGCAAACAAGGACAAAACATTACTGCTTCTAGCCCAGAGGTATCTAAAGCATCATTGAATGCAGTAGTTTACCACTTGATCCTCTGACAAAGGTTTAGCGGCTGAGAATAGAACCAGAGAAAATATAAGAGGATAATCTTTCCGGCCCGAGTCAAAGGCCTATTTTCTTGTGACAGAGACCCAAGGAAGCACCCAGGTGATCTACTTGACAAAAACTCCAAGGTCTTCCAAATCTTGGGAACCAAGAAAGGCCTGTCTGTCTTCCCTCCTAGCTCAAGAGAACAACATGGGTCAATGCCAGAATATTCCTTCTACTGAAACAGGCAAGTCCCCTGAGCAAGTGACAAAAAATCCTAAATAGATGAACAGCCCTGTATCTCGCAGAAGGTTAGCAAGACTCACAATTGTTGCATTAAAGCTGACTAAGAAGAGTCATTTCTGGTAATTAATAAGTGCAATTATGGATGAAAATATCAATATTAGTATTAATCGTAGTCGTATCAATATTGGAGATATCAAACAATATTTATTAGAATTGGATATATCGGATAGAATTTTTTTTTTTCCTGAAAATCGTAAACTAACAAAATTATATTTATCGAAATATCAATGATATCAACCAATAAGGCAACACATCAAGATATAGTCGTAACATTTAAAAATATCAGTATCGAGAGGCCCCAATACTGATGCACATTGGCCAATATGTATCATATCGGTCGATATTTGCAACCATGTAAGTGATTATAAAAAGACTAAAGAATTATACAAAACAACGGCACCACATGCTTAGTCAAAGACATTCCTTAAGACCCGAGATGGGAGCCAATCCCACTGGAGATGCCCCAAACAAACAACAAGAGATGCAAAGCAAATATAGCTGCCTTAAAAACAATGAAAGCCAAGCGTGGTCTTAGCGTCAAATAAAAGTTTCCTAGGAAACTCCAAAAGTGGACCAACAAGCTCGCCCTAAAGTGGCCAAACATGGTCCCACATACTTCAGCAATAATCTTCCACTAGCCAAAAGTGGCCTTATTGCGAATCAGGAGAATTCTGAAATGCAGCCAACCAAATGCGCCCCAGGAGAATTCAGCAACAATACTTCTCCAATTAAGCGTGGTCTTGCTGCTACAGAGCATCAGCCATCCTTCGACTGGCTGCATTCTTCCTCTCCTTTTCCTCTGTTCAGACCCCCAAATCAGAAACACTCAAAATTCCATAACAGCAGAACCAAAAGTAAAATTCCCCAAGAATACAGGGCCATGTCTGCAGCATGTAAAGACCAAACTTGAGCACCTCCTAGATCATGCCATATGGATCCCCCCTGCTCGGGCGAGATAACGCCTATATGTTAGGGATGGTAAAGCAGCATAGAGATAACATGCAATGCAGACATGCTATGTAAATAGAGAACACCCACAAGTACAATTTAGTTATACAGAGATGTATATATAGAATAGGTAATTGTTTAGGCAATTCTTGAGAGTTCTAGGACAGCATGGAAAATTAGAAAATATAATAGACATGTACTTTAATCTAAAATGTTCTTAAGATAAGAATATGTAAGAGGTTCTAGAGTATTCTCAAGAGGATATTTGAAGTGAATATGCTAGAAAATGAATTCAAGCCATCCACAGTGGACGGTTGAGGGGAAATCCTAGCCATTGGCTAAGGAGGTGGTATTACTATATAAAGGGATGAACTCCTCTCATTTAAATGAAACAAGCAAGGCAAAATAAGCCAAGTGAGATAAAGCCAAAGGAGTCACATAATCAAGAGACTAATCGAGTGGCTAGCCTTTAGAGCACTAGAGGAGTATTTCCAAGTGAACTTGCGAGAGTGAGTGTTGGAAAAGTGTTCCATACTCTTATACTCAATATTCTATAATGAAGAGCGTTTCCTCCAAAAGTCTTTTATTTTTATACACATCTTCGCCGTGAAGCTTGATTAGTTGGAATTTGATTTGGAAGAGCTGTTTTAGAGAAGCTTTGAAATGAGGCCCTGTAATTCTATCTGATACCAGAAAGATGGAAGAACTGATGAGGAACTTGCTTATAATTTGGCAGGGACTGCATCATGAAATTAGCAACTGGATTTCCTTCGGATTCCAGAATTGAAGACTACTCAAATAACAATCCCAACAAATTCTTCCATACAACATATTCTTTGCACTTTTAACCTCATGTAGTGACTTGTAACCAATGACACCCTGCCCTCCTTGTGATCTGTGATGAGAAAATAATACATCTCCCAACTTTTGATGATTTATTGATTGTGATCTGTGATGGTCATGAAAGACAAGAAATCTTGTTTGTTTGTCCGTCTTTATGACAATGCTGGTTAAGTTGAAAGATTCAGCATCGGTAGTCACCCTCGTGATAAACATTTGGCACACTCTAGAGCCATCATTATACTCATAATAATCTGAAGGGATTGAATGGCCTTCTTAGTGGAGTAAGGACTCAAAAATTGAAGCAATGCTTGGTTCCAAAGTGAGAAAAGACAGGGTGCAAAATATGTTGATTAGTGTCCGAGGAAATGTGTAACAAAAAGAGATGTGCTTTTGATTGATGTGTCAGCATAATGTTGGAGCAAGGCAGTGCTTCGTAGAATTCCCAAAGGATAGATGTACTATATGCAAACACAATGCAGTATTGGTGCAGACTTCAATAATATAATGATGATGATGGCAGATTTCAGGCTGAATAGCGCAGAAGTGATTAATTGTCAAAAGCAGTAGCAGATTTTGTACACCAGAATTCAGAAGCAATGGTAGTAGATATGTAGAAACAAAATTGCAGACATTTTTCTTTGGGAAAGGAAAATCCCTTTCAAAGGCCCCCAAGCCCCCCCGCCCCACCGAGCAGGGACTAGCTTGGAGCCTATGGGCTTCGATGCTAGGCACAACCAGATTAAAGAGACGGTTGCAATAACTAAATTAGAAATCTACGATCTCTCTTTAACCCAGTTCATATCTTGGCAGTTGGTGTTATATCCATTATTCAAATAGCCATAAACGGTGGTGGTGGTTTCGGAAATTAATAAGAATCAGTTGTTATAGAATTGGATAGAGTTAAAAGGGAATGCTGCCGCTAAGAGATGGCAAAGCGAGGTAGTCAGGGAACGTCTATCCATCCGACCTTCAGGAAAGGAAATTATAAATTGTGTGTAAAAGAAGCAAGAAGTTCCAGTGTAGGAACTTGCTCCAATACCATTTGCCATGCAAAAGCCTAGATGGACTCTTACCTAAAAAGAAAGAGGATTGGAGGAAGGAAAGAGGGAGCTTGTAACTGATTCAGAAGGGAGCTTGTAAACAATAGAGACTAAACACCAGAAAATGCAAACTCAGAATGGAGATTCAAGGAAAGAGTTCAGACCTGAGAGAACAGAACAAGTATTCATTCACTTTCAATTCACATACAATTAATATACAATTAATACAAGAATTCTTTAAACCTTGTGCAGCTTATATACAATTAATACAAATAAAATGCTTACACGGCTCGCTAATAGACTAGCATTGCATGTAACAGCTTGTAACCGATTCTTGAATTCTACTGGCAGCTTGTAACCGATTCTTGAACTCAGCTGGCAGCTTGTAACTGATTCTTGAGCACTGCTAGTAGCTTCTAGATATGTGCTATGCTTATTTGTTGTCATGCATATTCTGCTGGACAGTTGTCCACCAAGTTGATGCTATATATAGTAGCTTTGGTTAAGCTTTTACATGACAGAATCACTACTGGCCATCTTGATCAAATAGGTGTTCAAATATATGTTGGATTGGCTGAAACTTGGGCATAGGTGCTCTACAGGTAAGGTAAGATCAAGTGTATCTATAAACACCTACACTTGTTAAGTGAGGTCCAGATGTTCTCAGACAAAACATTTAACAGCTACAAAGGATGCGTGTAACAAACCATGGCAGACCTACCTGGAACATGGAAAACATGAACATTCCACCAGTAAAGCTACAGTAGAAGAGAATATAATGCCGCCTAGCGCAAACTAAGTTGAAGCAAAAGAAAATTCAAAGGAATAGTAGGTGAACGAACAAAATAGCACAGAACATGATTACCGACTTCTTCCCTACTCTAAGTACTTCCTCCTGGTTCAAAAATAGACCCAAAATCACTAGATGATCATAATTAGTGGCAAAAATCAAGCTCTTTTAGTCTAATTTATGTCAAAATAACTACTTACCCAAAAAATAACGTTAAAATAACACAATCACCAAATTCACCTCCTAATGTTCTTACATTGAATCGCGCCTGTATCTCCAGTACCGATTGATACTATTCTTGAAATAAACCGTGGCCATCTGACGAACATCCACTTGAGCCGCCAAGTCCCTTGCGGTAATCACCTCCTGGAGTGACAACAATAAGAAAAATTAACAACAAAACCCCACAAATCATGCAAACATCTCTTCCATACTAATTAAACCATTCGTAAGCTGGAAAGAATAAGCATATTGTGGAAAATAAAGCAGACAAAAGCCCTAGAAAATGGAACAATCAGACAAATAAATCACCATCAGACAATAACAGAATCCGGGACGGCTTTCGAACTGAGATAGAGCGGCCTCTGCTGGTTTCCTCATGCTTTCGTCGCCGCTCAAAGAATTGGCGAGCAATTGGAATATCGTCGGTAGATCGGAAGCTGACAGCGCCATGGGCACTCTTCTAGCACCTCTCTCCTCAAATCGTCGAGGAATTTCACGTGGGTGGCGGGATGATAATTTTACGGTGAATGTTCTGAAGCGTGAGAGACTTCGAAACAAAGATGAGCAGAGATGATTTGTGGCCGGTCTGCCGTTGTCAAATAGTCTAGTTTTGTTTTCACTTTTTGATTCTTTTTTTTTTACTTTTTAAATTTATAACTGTAAATGAGCGACAGCTGGATGCCCAAAAAGAAAACAAAATGAACACAAATGATCGTAATTAGTTCTTATTTGACTTCAAATTTAGTAAAGATAATCATTTATTTATTTTATTCTTTAATCTGATATGCCGGATTAATAATAAAATTATTTACGATCATTTGTTTAATTTACTAATATAAAATAAATTATAATTTTTTAACATTTATTATTTTTAATGTAGGACAATACTAACGTCGAAGATTGTTAAGCCGTCTTGAAAAAGAGAGGCAGAGTTGCAAAGCTGTCCAAAGACCACAAGCCCAATCGCTGGTCCGAGAGACTCTGAGTAGAGAAGCTCGGCGGCGTGGTTTATGATGGCTATCTAAATGGTCAGCTGTCACGGGCCCTCGACGATTGGCACATGAAGGGCTCAAATGGGGCCTCCTTGTGCTCGTTGAGTGCAGAGCTGAAGATTCGGGAAACTACCTTGTCCGAAGAGGGCGAGCTCCTGATACTCGGATGCAACGGCCTGTGGGATGTGATTAGGAGCCAGCAGGACGTCACGATATCAAGAAAATAGTTAATGCATCATAAAGATCCCGAGGGGTGCTCATCGGGGAGGCGCTGAAGCTTGAGGAGTGCGATAACTTGACGATCATCGTCGTGTGTTTCTCCCGTGATCTGCCTCCCACAACGAAAAACCTCGAGCCTAGGCTTGGAAAGAGTACATCTGCGGAAGGATTAGATCTTTTGCATGAGGTGTGGGAGAGTAATGTATGATCGATGTTCCTTTTTAAAACAATTTTACTGTAGCTTCTTTTTCATGTTTTTACGTTTTGATCAAGCGATAGGTCAGACTATACACATCTCTGTAATTTAGCTAGAAAAATACTGCTTTTATTATAAATTTACTATAATATATTATTTGCTGAGTGGTGTTTTTTGGCAAGATTTTATGGCCCTCTCAATAAAAATTTCTTATATTAATCTAACGAAGAGAATTAAAAATTAAATAAATAAATAGTAAAAATTATATTAAATAATTTTAATAGCTATTTGATTATCTTTATTGATATATTTAATTTTAGGAAAACTATTTTTATATACACAAATATTTTTAATAAAAAATAAATTATTTTCTGATATCCAGTAAAATTCAAAAATATTCTTGAAAGTACTACTAATCCAACCAATAGCCAAATCAAAAGTATGAATATTGCAAAATAACAATTTTAATTTCAATAAAATTAAATACTTTTTTCATATTGTAGGACAGCCATGATAGGTCATAAACTTTTAAATCCAATACCTCTTGAGATTTTCATTTGTTGCCTTAAATACTTTTCCAAGCATTCTTATATTAAACCAAGTGGTCAAATGCCACAGCTTTGGTTGATGGCGAGATATTCCTCCTTGCTGTCTGGGCAAGAACTCGGCCTTCTTTATTTAGCCAACATCTTTTCATACATATAATGAAACAATTATACAATTGAAATACTCAAATCAAATAAAATGCTTTCCTTACAATTTTCTCTAATATCATAAATTATCACATTTCTAATCTCAAAATCCAATTATAATACTTTCTTAATCCACACTTGTTTAGATCGGATTTTTAATCTTTAATTACTCAATTTTTAATTATTTATTCCTTTGATTAAAAATCCAAAATAATATCAAGATATAAATATAAAAATTAAATATCGACAAATAATCTAAAAAAAGTTATCAAATCGCACGACCCCAAAAGACATACCTGAATATCGTTCAAAATATTAACAATACATGATTTTAAAATATTTGTAAAGAGAAATACTCGTATTAAAATCATAATAATCAAAATCATAATTATATAAAAATTGCTAAAAAATTCAAAATCGATTTTAAGCAGTGTCACTATAAAACTGAATCTAACATTCTAAATCTTATCTTGAACAACGATCCTACCAACCGACCATCTATAAATAAGTATTGAGTCTTCTAATCTGAAAGGTTAGCGAAAAAAATAAAATCAATCAATTATTTAGCAAAACATACATAATTTTCATATGAGAACATACATATATCAAAAGATATGTTGGAATATATCCGTGATCAAATATTTGAAAAATCAATAATATTACCTTATAAACTTATGATGCATAATCCAAAATTGATGATCAATTTCAACAAATTATATAATTATCTAAAATATACTTAAATCATGTAAAAATATAGAAAATTAAAGATCGATGATAATCTTACCAACAAATGGATAATATTAAAACTCAAGTTATGGTTATTTCAATATAATTAAAGATCATACGCTATTATTTAAGATTTATAAGTATGCCATTAACATATAATTCTATAAACCAGATAGAACGCTACTTTTCTTGCCTACAGATGATTGTATGACATTCGATTTACTAATAATATATCATGATATATCTGAATATATTCTATCAATTTTTTAATCAAATACAATATATATATATATATATA
>JAOVVI020008371.1:0-14227 GCA_028571085.2 Nepenthes alata
ATTCCAAATCACGAGCTGATTGGGCCTTAAATTTAGATCTGAACTTGGACTTGGATTGGACATCTACTTATTGAAATCAGTTCGGATCACTTCTATTTATATATATATATATATGCACGTTACGATGGGAACTATTTTTTGATTGGACATTTGTTTTGGATTTGAATATTTGATTTAAGTACGATACTATTATTAAATTTTAGAGTTTAGATTATTGTTAGATTTTATTGAATTTGGATATTAGATTTTGCTTTGGATTTGATGAATTGATTTTTGTATCGACGATTTAGATTTATTTTTATGTTTTGATTTTAGTATTTGTTTATTGACCCTCCCTCTGATTTATTGGACCCATTTGCTCGTTTAAAATACTTGTTAGATTTTAGACTTATATTTTATATTTTGTCTATTCAGAATAGAAAGCTCAGACACAATGCAGGAGTATAGATATGATCTGTCAGCTATTCGTTCGATTTGGTAAGTTTTAGTTTCATTATGGTTTAAATTGATATTTGATATGATTAGATTTTAGAGTTTGCTGGATATATGCCCATGGTTATATTTCAAAAATAGTAAGGATATTATGTTATATCTAATTATAATTGTGGTTGAATCGTTACCTCTTTTACGATGATTATAGACCCTCTCTCTAATTGCTAGTATTTATATTGTTCAGACGGTTATTCAATGAGGTCTTATGATGGATTATTGGGGTCTAATTAGTAATATTATTATATTGAAGGTCAAATTTAGAATTTAATTATTTATTAGTTTGACCTATTTGGTTCTAATTCATTACGATAAATATTGAGATCTGCCATCTTAATATTTGACTATAGTGGTGAACCATACGAATGATTTTTGGGCTGTTCATTTTCACCTTAAACTAATACATTTTTATCTTTATGATTGTTATTCTTAAAACACGAAATGCATAATTTAATAGCATATTGACGGATGTCAGTTTTAACTTCTTAAAATAGTAGAAATTGAGTGATGATATGGATTGTCGATCATAGAATCTGATTCTATATTTCAATAGGCTGATATAATGAATTATGTTGGGCCAATCGCTCATATTTTAAATAAATATTATCGCGAATGTAACCTTATCATTACCGCTCTTTGATATATAAATTATAATAATATATCAATGAAATGTACTCTTTAATTATTCGAAGACAGAGAAATTGACTGAAGAAGTAGTAACGTTGCATGGTGGAATTCAGAGGAAGAAATTGTCGGTTGGAAAACAATGCTTACTCAACACCGACTAGTTTATACTTTCGAGTTTGTAACTGCTAATGTACTGCTCGTGCGCTTCACCACCACATGATTTGAATTTTTAATAATTTCATTATTTATATTTTAGGTTAAATTATGTTTTATTATGTATAAGATATGGATAATATTTAAAATATTTTATCTCTATGGTGGGATTTTATTGTAATCAGTCGGGATAGTACTGATAAAATCGGTAATTTATGAGTTTTGATTAGTAGTGATAAAATAGGATGTACTTTTTTAGTTTTAAAAATGAGATTAGTGCACCGTTAAGTTCAGTAAGAATCAAGTAAAATTTTAAGGGTCAGTCTTTTATCTATTTATTCATAGATTTTTTCTAATATTTTTTATAATTCTTTTTTATTATTAATTTAATTTGCATATGTAGTTTTGTTAGCTATTTATGGTTAAGATAGATGACATTATATAAAAATATTACAGTATTAAAAAATATAGAACTTATAATAATGTGATTTAATTTATAGTTATTTGATACTGATTTTCACATTCTAGATGATTGAGATTATTTAAAGAGATACTAATAATTCTGTTAATAATATTCGTTGAGATATCAATAGATATTGCACTGGCAAATATTGAGTTTAAAATGCCATTGAAATTAAGTATTTTGTATCCTGTTTAAACATAGATCTTGGTTAGGTCACAGGGATATGTACGTGGCACATTTTGGGTTTATCTCAGAAAGTAATGAAAATATTGATCGTTTAAATCGAGTTTAATAGTTATACACTACGAGTGATAAAATATCATGAAATCATATAATCAGTTGTTTGTCAAATTTGTGAGTATCAGTATATCGTGCAATTTACCAAACTGTTGGCGGTAGATGCATAGTTGTTAGTTTACAATGATATATAAGATCCGAAAAGATTATTTTGACATCTGATATAGTTATGATCTCTATTAAAATAAGTTCAATAAAATATATATCATTATTGATATTCAGATTCGGTGAAATCTTAATTATATTTTTTATATTTAGTGGTCTTATAACTTTTGAGTAATGAATACAATATGACATTGAGTTTTAAATAGTTATTAATTTATCGTATTTATTTTTTAATATATATATTTAATATTGTTATTTGAGATACTTTATTATATTATTATATTGTTGATTATACTCACCTGCTGGACATTTAGTTCACCTATATGTTTTTTTTAACTCCAGAGTAGAGAAGGTCGATATCGTACATTTAGTGTGGATATTTTAGATAAAGACGATTTTAGAGTCTAGAATTCTCATGATGAAAAATTATGATACTCTGTTATTATTTTATTAGTTTTTTGATATTTTGTCGGAACTATATTATGAAGAGTTTATAATATTATAGACATCTATATTATTATTCAATTTGAGTAGCTCGATAGTTATTACAAATAATTTATTTATGATGGATTTTTAATGAACATTTATGATTTAAATTTTTCTGTGTGGTCAGTTCAGGCCGAGTTAATATATTTATAATTGATATATTTATGGAATATGATTTTTATAATTCTTTTGAAAGATAATTTTAAGTAAAATAATTTCTCATTATATTATTCTTTAAATTTTAACACGTATAAAAACTTAGATAATCTTATAAATTACTCAATAATTAAAAAAATTTGGTCAGTGATATTTTAGTTCAATGAGTGACGTCGATGGTGGGGCATTGTTAAACAGTCCATGTGAAGCAGCATTAAAGGTGGATCCCGGCCTCATTGTTCCCTGCGGGCCAACAAAAAATACGAAAGATTTCTTTTGTTTTCTTTGATTTGATGAGTAAAGATTTCATCACTAATCAGATTTCTGTTATATATATATATATACCACAGCATTTTAAATAAACGGGTCATCTAATTTCGGTATAAAATATTATTATTTTTATATTAATATTTTTATAAATTACATAAAATTTAAGAAAAATTATAAATATAAATCGATCAAGCTTGATAATTGTTTTTTTTCTATGTAAGATAGAATAGGAGAAAAAATATGGACCGATCGATGTAAAAACTTTAATTTGGTTAAAAATAGGTGAAGGTTCATAATTATATAAATATTTTTATATGTTACAAAAAGTTTTATGACAATGTGAATATATTTTATTATTTTCACTATAAAAAAATCATTAACCAGTAATAAAAAAATTATGCTCAATTTTTTTATGTTTAGTTTCTAACTTACCTATGGAGGCCTTTTTTTTTTTTTCTATTTAGTTTGATATGTATTGTATATTAACATTTTGATTAGACCTGAGTAAAATTGAGTCGATCGATCAGTTCGTTCTCATTAATCTGAAATTTGATATGATTTTATCAAGATATAAAAATATTATGGGTGGATATGTTTGTAAAATTATATCCAATTAATATTTTAGATTAGGTATAGTTAAGAATAAAATTGTCCTATTAAGTCTGATCAGACTCAAATTATAAGATTTATTTATAAATATATTTTTATTTTAAATAAATACCTAAATTTTAATGAGTTATTTTAATAAATTATATTTTTATGTAATTACTAATATTTTATGTCAATATTCTATATTAAAATATACACTTATATATTATTTTAATCTAAATATTATATTTTTTAAAATATTATATATTTTGAGTATTTTTATGCCAATATAAATTTTAAAAATAAATATTAAGAATAAAATAATATCCATCGATTAACCCAAAATGATTTGATTCGACTTATTATGGATAGGTTCATGTAAGGCTTTTGGCCTGAGGAACAAGATCTTATCCGGCTCAGTATGGCTTATTGATCATATTTTTACCTAAATTTAATTCGTATCTGGTTTAAACTCGATTTAATCAGGTTTAGTTTTGATTCAAAAGGATTTTGAAGCGTATTCTTTGATCTTCTAATTCAGATCCAACACAATATATATTAAAATAAGAGCATATATATATGTATAGGTGGCTCTCTAATTTGTCTTCTGATATTAAAATCAGCTAAAGTACCTATCAAATTAGAATGTTTACTATTTATATATGTAAAATTTTAATATCTAGAATACAGTTTCCGATACCTTAAGATTTGACATGATAAGGATATTTTCGTGATATATTTATAATATTTTTGTGTAAAGTCTTAAATATTAAAGACTTGTACCTAAACAATTGGTTTGGATTATTTCAAACAAGGGGGAGTATTTAGAATAGCTAATAATGATTTTAATATATTATTTTTAAAATAATAGTATTATTTCAAACAAGGGGGAGAAATCATATAATACATTAGTAGTATTACATCATTTTTTAAAAAAATATTATTTTTGTAAAATATATTAATTTGGTTAATGAGTAAAATAAAATGTTTATTCTTTATCTTAATAAGTAATTAGTGCTATGCTTGATTTATCTTATTATATACAAAATTCATTACCTGGGACAGGTGTGTTTTCAAATTAATTAGCCAATTTATTTGTTTAATATACACATTATTAACATTAAAAGGGTAATGTTAAAATGAAATACCAAATGACATTAGGCTAGAATATTAAATTTTGCCAATGATATTAGGGAAGTATTTTTTATCACTTGAAATATCTTATAAATAATGTAATATTTTATTTAATTATTTATTTTAACAAATCAGAAGGGATAAGTCCAAATATTTAAAGAAAAAAAAAATTCAAGATACTTCCAATTGACATGAAGAGACTGACAATAATGAAAGGAGCGACAGGGACCGAAAAGAGAGGGTTGTAAGAGCAACTCATAATTCCAACAAAAGCTCCACCTCTTCCATCTCTCGGTGTCTGCTTTTCCAGCAAATTATTTGACGGTCTCTGTCTCTCTGAGTGAGAGCGAGTGAGAGATGGTACTGTTTACTCAAGCTGTCGTGGCCCATTTTGAGTCATCATCTGCCCTAAAATGGGCGCGCTGCCCCCTCTAGAACTACCAAAAATCCCAGCACACGCGCACACATCCACCCTCTTTTCCTCCTCGTCTCTTTCTCAATCACCATCACCATGAATGGATTCCAGAAGCTATGAAGAAATGAGCTCCAGCGACCAGAACATTGGAGGCTCTGAGCAAAAAACCTCGTATGGGAGTTCCGATTCTTTCAACGGGCTGAAATTCGGGCAAGAAATCTACTTCAAAGATGTGGGTCTGGGTGTGTCGGCCAAATCCTGTTCTGGGTCTTCCTCATCTTCTACTTCCTCCTCCTCCTTACTACCATCGGCGGCGGGCGGCTGCTCCGCCAGTGAAGGGGCGCCGACGCCTACAAAGAAGGGGCGAGGGGTGGTTCAAACTTCGCAGCCACCCAGGTGCCGGGTAGAAGGGTGTAGGGTAGATCTTAGTGATGCGAAAGCTTACTATTCAAGGCATAAAGTTTGTGGCATGCACTCTAAGTCAGCTAGGGTCATTGTTGCTGGTCTTGAGCAGAGGTTTTGCCAGCAGTGTAGCAGGTATTTCTCCTCCTCCCTGCAATCTACACTATTTAATTGATGTTTTATTTTATAATTTCGGTTTTTACTAATTTTGGTTTGATTTTGGTAGAAGCAAAGTGTCTTAAATTGGTGCTTTAGTTAGGGTAGAATAGCCCTAACAGCTTTCATTCGGCTATTATTTTAATGATGAAGTACTTGGAAACAATTTGACCGGGCCAAAAAAGAATTACTTTAATTAACTCGTGAGTTTTGATTTGTGTGTAGATAATATTTGTTTGATATGCTTATTATATAGTTCTAACTTTGGACGTAGTTGGTTTTTCTATTGTTTTTGCCTCTGCCTGTAGTTAGGTGTTGGTACTTGTTCCTGGCGTTTGTGCTGTTTATCTCTATAATTTAATAATGGTGGGTGGTCAAGATTGAATTTTTTAGGTGGTTTTGGCTGTTTAATATATAGATTAAACAATATGCTGTACTTTTATTTTATTGCTGTCATTCTTAAAGCAGGTCTGCCTCTTTGTTGAAGTTATTTCTTATAGACCTTTGCTTGTCCACGAGAGAGAAAAATTCTTTGGGTTTGTGTGCGTGTGTTGTTGGGGAGGGCTGTTATGGTCCTCCTAGTGGATAGGGTCTATGTCCATCAATGGCCAAGATCAAGAGTTGGTTAGATAAGTGATGAATATTATATTAAGCGATTTAAATAATTATTCAATCTATACTATTTATTCACTCAACTTCTAACATTGTCCATCGATGGATATAGGAGCCTCTCAACTGGAAGGATCTTAATAGCTCTAGGGGTGTATATTTGGACTTTGGTTGTGGGTTTTGTTTGGTGGGGTTATAGATGGAAATATATGTATTTGTTGTGGTCATATTGAAATCGATCACATCGGATGCAGAATTTTTTAATGAACCAGAACTTGGTAGCAAATATCAGCTTATATGTCACGATATATTATCGATATGATAACATATCGCGATTGTTTTATGGTATTAGGAAATAATGCTATCAGGGGCCGTTGTTGACATTTTAATATCGGCTAGTTTGGCAAGTTTGCCTAGGTGATTGACTGATACTTCCTGTTTCGGTCTATCAGTTATGCTTTATGTCATATAATAGGATAATAGCTACTCAAACCACAATGTTGGGAAGTTCATTTAGCTTTATTGCCTAGTAGATTGTCACAGTTAAATTAAGGCACATAGAGTTGTTGGCCTATGGCTGTTAATCCATAGTGACGCCTGGATAAATGAGAGTGCAAAGGCATTTTAAGCCAAATTAATGTGATTCATGCATCCTAAGTTTGTCATTGAGTTTGTCAAACAATGGATACAACAACAAAAGAGCTTTAGTAGAAGTGGGATTGGTAATACTAATCCAATTTCATCGTTTTAATTGATTTAGTGCAATATTCCATGAAAATATAAGCATTTTAAAATTATTTTTATAACATCTACTTCGCATTTTCCCGAGCATACCTTTTCATTCCTTTCCTCAAACTAAAACTCATTTTTTCTCATAGATGCTTTATTTGATCCAACTTTGAAGTGCTTGAACTATCTTAGCCCTCATTATATCACCTTATCTTTTTCATGCATGTTGTAGATATGATCAATCTTAGAGAAGAACAAAATCAAGTAGACAGGTCTGCATGCTTTGAAGGGGAAAAACCTTGAGCATGGATTACATTTTACAAGACAGTAACAATAAAGTTAGTAGATAACAACCGAAGAAGTTATACATCAAGATCTTCTTACAAAGGCTATATTCTTCATGGGTTTTGATGATGCACCTAAATTCTCTCAAGTCTATAGATTTTGGTCATATTTCTATGATTGCAATTTTGGTTGTCCGACACACGAGGCTCTCATACTGTGGGGTCTATACAAGGTTAGATGACTGTAACCTTACCTTGCGTTATGGAGAGGTTTTCAAGTGATCGAGGGATGGTGTGCATCCAAAAAAACATAATATCCATGAAGAACCTTCTAAATCTCTTTTAGTTCAAGTAGATGTGTCGGATGAGTGATTGAAGATATTAGACAGAATTTTGATGTTGTGGATTTTATATTTCAATACACAGCAAAAATGAAAAGAGAGATGATATCAGTCATATGACACCTTTGTTTCACATAACATAGTAATCTGTGCTTGAACCATTCCTCAAGTGTTCTCAAAGGTGATCCACGATAAATGATTCTTCGGACAATATCCAATCCATTGGAAGCAGCCTTGAGTCACTAGGATCTAAAAATTTTCCAAATCTAGAAAGCCCCAAAATTCACAAGATCTGGCTATTGGCAGCCCTAAAACTGACCTAAATTGAGAACATGGGGCTTTTGATTGCCTAAAGATGTTGCTACTCCAGTCTGTGGATGAAATATCGGTAGGTATTTGAAAAATCATTCAATATGTATTTGTATTGGAAGGCCTCGATGCCAATATTTTCTGATTCCGGAAAAATTTTGATATGTCACCGTGTTAGTGAATATTTTGATATATATTGATTGATATATTTTGACCTTTTTTTTTACCTCGCTCTTGGAAATTTAAGTCCATGCATTTTAATTATATCTAATTTTTCTAAAAATATTAAATCCATATATTTTACAGAGATATAAAATATGTATGGATAAAAAGTTTTGAATATTATTCAACAACCAGAAGGATATAAAGAATATTTTTGATAAAATTGACTGAAATTTATCAAATATGTAAATAAATAATCAAAGATAGTTAAATTTTAGTATATAACTTAAGGAAGTGATCACGAGAATTTTTTTTTCATTCAAGATGTCTAATAGTGACACATATCAGTCGATACAGCCGAGGCAGATATGGTGACAATTGATTCCGATACTAATATTTTTTCCATGTCTGATCGGTGGGTCATCAGAGATTGCATAACTGCCAGCCGCTGCTTGATTATTATGTTCTGTTTTATGCTGCTTGGTAATTCTATTAGTGGTTAACCTGCCATTCCACTTGGTGGTAATAAAAACTAATCAAAGCAGAAGATTATTTTGTGTAGGATAAGTTTCTTTTCTTCACAGGATTATCAGATATGAGGGTATACAATACAAAATTCAATTAATCCCTCTTAATATGGCAAGTAACACCTAGGTAAAGGCTGCACGTCTTGTGGTTATCGAACAACCCAATCCACCATCAGAGAAAACATAAAATAACTTGAGTCTTCTTGAAATGAGAAGAGATCAGCCTTCCAGTTCTATTTTGAGAAAATACACGCAATAAGAATGTGGCAACTACAAGACTTAAATGCTCTTTCTGCTCTTACCTTTCAGATCTGCATTCTGTTTTCTTCCCATAGCTACTCAAGATGAAAGGTTTTTCTTCCAAAGTACTCAAATGGTTGATATTGTTTCTCTGAAATCATAGAATAAAGGCACTTTTCCCTTTTTCCAAGGGTTATTATATGGTGGGAACCTCCAACCATGAGTAAAAGTTGACAAGCTAAAGTGATGGCCTTTCCGCTTGCTTGGAAAAAAAAAAAAATTAAGGTGATTTAACTCAATTATTCTAGTTCAATTATGTCTTAATACATTGATGGTTGTACACTATTGGTCATTGTACTGAGGCCTATTCTTGGTGATTCTTTCCCGTCCCCTTCCTCAAACTACACACCCCTCCCCAAGTTTTTTTTTTTTTAAAAAAAAACTTGGTGAATGGTATCGATGCTTTGTTAGTCTTTGAAGTTGTTATAAGATTGCAAGTTTGTAGAAGAAAGGGATAGTATGATGTATGAAGCTCGAACTATGTGAGGTCTGGGAAATGATTTGAACTTTTTTGGGTCTACTGTACATGACTTTACCTTACATTATGTAAAATATTCTTTCCATGACTTGAACCTGGGGCCAATAGGTCACCCAGTGACTACTTTACCATTGCGCCAAGGTTTCCCCTCAAAAAAGCAAAACAACCAATATGTTTCTCCATTCAAAAGGGTGGCTGCAGAGTTTGAAGCTATGTTATGGCTGGAAGTGCCTCCTTTTTATGAGAAACAAAGACTCTGGGGGCTGAAAACGGCAGAGATCAAAGGACTTCGAAGTCCTTGAAAAAAAACAGTTTTTTTGGGCAGTTTAGCATAACAAATTCTCTCAAAATATGTTTAGGAAGAATAACAATCATCCAAGCATGGGAACTCGTAGCTAATTACCAAAAATGATGATGACAAGAGAAACACCATAAGTTGATATCTTATTATAGGCAGATCCCAATAAATCTTCCCATCTTATTGTCTGTTGGTCCTGCTATCTGATTCCTTTTGAAGTCATCTCATTTTTAATCTTCCATCATATTTTCAACAGTGATAATTTTATCATGACAATTTAGACAATTGAGATTTTGACAGCATATTAAAACTTATTAGACTTATCCTATAATACTAGCTCTCTAAGTTGCCAAACTGAAATAATCATCATTGGGATTACAAGAGAACTATGAAATGGTAGGATTGTAAGAGCTTCCCCTGTTCTCTGTTCTACCTTTGTTTGAGTTGATTTATTCAGAAATTTGGTAATTTCTCTCCCTTTTAAAAAAAAAAAAAAATTATGAGGACTGCTTTGTTGAAATGTTTGGTGCTCTCCCCAGATTTCATCAGCTTTCAGAATTTGATGAAGGAAAAAGAAGTTGCCGCAGACGGCTTGCGGGTCACAATGAACGTCGCAGGAAACCACCAGCCGGGTCTTTGCTTTCATCACGGTTGGGGCGACTGTCATCATCCATCTTTGGTTAGACTAACTGCTCAAATAAAATGGACTCTTTTATTAAATAATATTAGTAAATTTAGATAGAATAGTAAATTTGTCAAAATTAATGGTCAAGATATCCATGAAAATAATGTATATCGCTACATTGGATCTATGGTTCAAGAAAATGGAGAAATTAATAAAGGTGCAACACATAGTGTTGCATATTAATATGGAAAATTGTAATGAGTGTAAATTTAAAAGAAAATTTTAAAATATTACTATTAAATCTTGTATACTTATTACTAGGCAATCAAGCATTATGTCCCAAAAGTAAACATTGCGGAAATGATTACATTAAGATAGAGAAGTGGAGTCAGGATAAAATAAGAGATGGTATCTATAAACGGTTAAAAGTTATACTCATAGAAGATAAAACGAGGGAATGATATTTAAGATGGTTTGGACACTCAAAATGTAGGCCAAGTAAAGTACTTTTAAGTAAATGTGAGTTAATTGTAGTTGTAGAAAATAAAGAAAAAGATGGATTGGGGGGAACATGGAATCAGGTGATAGAATATGATTTAAAATTATTTATACTCAAATATTATACTAAATTAAGTGGAATAATAAAAACAGATTCATAAAGCTAATGCTAAAAGATAAGAAATGATGGTATGTGTATACTTTTAAAAGTTGTACCTATAGAAAATGAGTGAAAACATCTAAGATAATTTATACCCTTCAAATGTTGGCCAAATGAAGCACATGTAAGGAAAGTTGAGTTAGTTGCGAAGATAAAAAAGAGACAAACCGATGAAAATTTAGAATGAGGTGATAGGAAATGATTTAAAGTTGCTTTTACTCAGAAGATATCGTGTTAAATTGAGTGAATTGTCAAAAGAAAATTCATATATATAACCCAATACATGGGACCTAAGACTTTTTTGTTGTGTTATGCAAAGTACTTCCCCCGATGATTTGCGAATTTTACTAGCCATTTGCAATAACTATCATTGTAGATAGCCACGGCAGATCCGGTAGTTTCTTAGTTGACTTCACTGCATACCCAAGGCCAACGGGACCTGACGCATGGCCCGGCAACAGAGCATCCAGCCGGGAAGCCGGAAATCACTCTTCAACCTCCCCTGGAAAATTCCCTGATAGCACGCCCGGCAACTCTGAGGCACTTCTACAAGGCTCAGCTCTCGGGGCCTGCTTTTCGAGCCCCGACATCTCTTCGGGAGATTGCTTCACACGAGTCCCTGACTCCAGCTGTGCTCTCTCTCTTCTGTCAAACCATCACTGGGACTCCACAAACCGGGCATCAGGCATTGAAAGGAATAACTCAGTCAACGTTGGAGCCGCAGCCATGGCTGAATCAGCCATGCCCAGTGGCGTTGGCATCTGCCACTTTGCAAGCAGCTCGTCTTGGAGTTTCAAGGGTGGTGAAGCTAGCAGTGGGCTGTTCTATGTGCCGCCACATCTGGGTCTTGGCCAAATTACACAGCCTCCTAGCGGTGAATATGATGGTGAGATCGAGATGGTTCGACATAGCGGGCGGCAGTTCATGGAAGATGAGAATTCTAGAGGTTATGACCCTTCCACCCATTATCTTCATTGGTCACTTTGATGTATTCCGCGGATTTGCTGTTTGGGATATTCCGTTGTAGTCTGTAATGTGTTCTGCTAGTTGCTGTTTCATCTTCTCGTCTGTGGAACTGCTTAGTCAGTATGGAGCTTTGGCTCGATTTCCATGGGGGGACGCTGATGATTTGTTAGCTTTCCTCTGCTAATTATGCTTTTTTTTTTCTGTGTTGTGGCATAATGATTGAGCTGTGCAGTTTAGTGGTTATGGGTCTTAACCGTAAAAATAATTTTTTATATATAATACAAGATAAGATTACGTAAAATAAATCAAAAAATTGTTTTATTTTTTGACCTCGTGTATAGCGAGAATTTTGAATAACGATTTTATATTATAAATAGGTTTTGAGAAGGTGGAAGTTTATTTTGGGTGTTGATGGTGGTTGCTGAGTGGTTGGCGGGTGGATGATCATCTTGGCCATGATCAGATGAGAATTTTTAATTTTTGAACTCTAGTACGGGCAAAAATTGTCAATTTATAGCGTTTTTTTATTTATTTTGATAATAATTATTTTAAAAATAAGTCAAGTTTTATTTAAAAATTTATATCAAATAGCGAAACAATAATTTTTAACAAATAAACGGTTACTTGTATGGCCATGGAATCGAGTTGCTTGATTTGACTTGAATTCACTGTGCGGTAACCTAAATTATAAATGGTTTTATAAATGTATTATTAAATATAAAATAATAAATAAAATATTTATAATAAATATTTTAAAATAATAAATATCAATAAAATTAATATTTTAAAATATTATTTTAATAACAAATCCAAACAAAACTATATTTATAAAGTTGACTTTAAAGCTTTACATTATAAGTTTTTATCTTTGAGATTGTCTCTATTTTGAATTTTTTTAACAATTGTATAATTTTTTTTTAATCTGTTATGAATTCTCTACTCCAAAGTATATATACCCTATAGTTAAATATTACTATTAGGCTAATTATTTCCAAAAAAATTACCCAGTATATAAGATAATTAAATTATTCAGTTATTAATTTGTATAACTATTTAGATCATAATTAATCACTTATCTTTAGGAAACCATTATTAATTAGTAGTATGATTATAATTATGCCCACTTTGTCAAAAAATAGAAAGAAGAAGCCAAAAAACAAGTATAAAGTTTCGGTTCTCTTATTACTTAATCATCTACAAATTACATGGCCTAATTCTCTATCTTTCACTCTCTCATATTTTCATGAACTTTTCAAATTTTAAGAAAAAAATTATTAACTCAAATATCATAAAATATATTGAGGAATGAATATTATATTTTTTAAACTCTTATTTGATATTGTAATTTATATGATTTAGATATAAAATTTAATAGTTTAATCTAATTTTATTTAAATTATTATCCAGATACTAAATGCACAATATTGACACCATTTGTGAAAAAATGGTCAAGCCATTCGTCCATATCTGATTCAGATTGTACATACTTAAAAATTTCATTAACTCACACTCTCTTTAACAAATCCAAAAAAAAAAAATGGTGAATACAATAGCATACAAATAATCAAGCCAACCATCAAAAAATGTCTACTTTTGCAGGATCTCCTTAAAAGAAGGCAGTTATCGGAGTGCTCACTTATCGGCCATTTTGGATGTCAAAGCCTTGGCCTCTAAAATTTAAAACATGTCAAAAATGTTAAACTTTCTATGGGGCAAAGTTGAAGAATAGACCCAAAGGGCCATGGTCCTCCAATAGTAAGCTTTGACTTCAAGGAAGAGGTTAAAAGGAAAGAAAATCGTCTCAAAAGAAAGCCTCCTTTAGCCAAATGTATTTGCAACCCTCGAGATGCATGTCTGCATTATTCATTATTAGCTTGAAGGAGATGTAAACTTTGAGACCAGGGAAGGGAATATTGAGTAATAGAATTCTTAATATATCTGAGATTTTGGATGATATTTAATCTAAGAGGAAAGGTCATGTGATGGCATGCCTAAAATCACATAAATAAATACATACTAGTCATATCTACTAATTATTTACGGTACGTTTGGTTGCTGGAATAGAATAAGATGAGAATAAAATAGTTATTTTAGGAAATAGAAATGGATGAGAATAGAGTTAAAATTGTTATTCTTATGTTTGGTTGTTGGAATAGAATAAGGTGGGAATTAGTATTCTATTGTTTGGTTTGGAGAATAG
>JAOVVI020008372.1:0-14226 GCA_028571085.2 Nepenthes alata
AAAACATGTCATGTTAGAGTTCTCCCACATTTCATCCTCCCTCACACGATAGAGTCAAATCCGCACCTTATTCTTAGTCTAAAGGGGCATAGAAATTTTCACATTTAGTTACAACATTAGCTCAGAAACACTCAACCATCTGTTTATCTCTAATGACAATATCATCACCAAAGATAGCTTTTTATTTCATTTACTTTCTAATTTTTCCTCCTTATTTGCCACTTGAGAGTGTCAAGCTTTAACTATTAATAGCCTACATGGTTAAAAAATACTTCTAAGTAAGTTAGAAGAAAGGGTTTTCGTAGTAGATTATATATTTCCTTTCTGTAATGTTGACATAAATTAAAACTTAAGCCACAAAACAATCCTTAACACCCTTTTACAGAATGATTTTTGATAGTATTGTTAAATGAGCCATGCTAACATAAAATAAAAATATCCTGACCCAGCATGGCACGTAGCCTGCCTATGCCGGGTGAAGCATGCCTCCGGGCCGTGCCGATTTAGACATAGCTATAATAAAAAAATACACAAAAAATAAAATTACATAAAATACTATAAAAAGTACATCACATTTTATTTACTTCATCGAATATTTTTAACATTATAATTCACAAAAATTAAAAAATACATTTAGTAATAACTCACTTATTTTTAAACGTCAATTATATTTTTACACTATTACCGCTTTTGGAGTCATTCTCTTCGGTAAAACTCAAAATGATCGGAATTCTGATGCAATCATTTGCGTCTAACCAATTTTTTAAAATGATGCACATTTTTATTGTCTTCAATGTTCTCTTGTTTCTTCGTCAACTACTCGACCTCTACTAAAGGCTCACTGCATGTCGTGTCGTGCCGTGCCTGGGGTAAGCGGACAGCTCCCAGTATTCAGTAGTCTTTGGCAGGCGTGATGTTTGCAAAGACAAAAAAGAGCAGAAGAGTGGGAGAGAAAGAGAAATAAAGAGACAGATATATATGGTAGAGCAGGTTCTCCATATTCCCACCTTGACGATCCAGATCCCTATCCCTTCTCTCCAAAACCATTTTTCTTTTCCTTCCTCTCACTCTCTCTTCCTCTCTCTCTCTCTCTCTCTCTCTCTCTCTGCCTGTACACTAATCCACCTCGATTGATGCAATTCGATCAACTTTGATGGTTATTAGCTCAGAGGTTTTCTCCCTCTAATGAAACTATTGAAGTCTTTTAGAACTTGTTTCGTAGGTAACCTCTCTCTCTCTCTTTCACTAACATGTCCCACGCTTCCAATATTTTCTTGCAGTTCTATGCAGTTTTCATTTTGATAGCATTTACTGTCTCTTCTAGGTTTTTGTTCATCTATTTCTTTGTATTGCTATTTCAACATTTGCGTAAAACTCTGCGTTAAATTTTACTTCAATCTATCTCTGTATTTGCATGCAGAGGGAGTTATTGGGCATAAATGTGTATGCTTATATAAATTATCTAAGTGTTTATTTGTGACTTTTCATGATTTTCATGATTTTTGTGAATTTTTTGCAGATTTTAAAGACCTCAAATCTAGGGGCTTAAAACAAGTGCTCCGTGTCTCTCTCAGCTAGCCAGTCTTCTGGTTTTGGACTGTTTGTCAATAAACCTTGTTTATATATTGTTCTGCCATCATTTTGCATTAATTTATGCCGGGGTGAACTTCACCAACGTCTAATTTGAGCTTCATTTACTAACCTTAAACTGTTCCCCCCTCTCTCAATCTTTCTTTGCTTCTCTCTTCCTACCCTGAGCTTCTGTTATTATCGAGTTTTATTTGGATTAGGATACTTAATGCGATCTTATTTTCTGAATAATTACACAACCGTTTTGCTTCAATGTCTATAGCTGGGCAAGATTCTTTTTGGATATTTAGACATTATAAGAAAATTATTTGACATACAAATCTCTCTTTGTCCTCTCCTTTCCATTCTTAACATTGCTTCAACTTGGTGTTTGCTCTGATATTTCCAAACCCAGAAAATGCAGAAGTCGCCTCAGGAAGAGCTCACTCTCAATGAGACGAATCCCCACCTTGGCAACACAGGCTAGCATTTGAAGATTTCTCTAATGTTTAAAAAAAAAATACTAAAAATATAGTTAAATGTAATATTAATTAACATACTTTTTCAGTAATTTTATTATTTACTTAAAATTCTTTCTTTAAATTTTAAATTTACCTTCATTGTTAGCATTATATGATGAAAATTATAATCATAATCTAATCACAATTGCCCCCTAGTTGCAAACCATCATATGACTGTTGATTTTTTTTTAAAAAGCTGTGCCAGGCTCGACATGATCCTTGTTGTGAGTCAGCTAACCCACAGCCTAGCACAGCCCATGATGAGCTCAATCATGCCATGCCATCGGTGGCCCGGCCCAATTAACTCCTTTAGTTTTCGAAATATAATATACTCGGTCCACTATATTGAAATCATTTTTGAAAGATTATATTCTAACATGTAAGTTTGTAGCCTACTTAACGATAAGGATTTTATTCTAATAATTTAGACAGTTATGATTATAATAGCATATAAAAATGTGTTAAATCTATCTTATAATCCTAACAATCAAAACTATTAGAATAAAATTCTCACCATCAAGAATATAGGAAGACTAAATGCTCCCTCTCAATACATACACTCGGCTTCCTCAAGGTTTTCAAGTAATTTCAGTCTGACATCAAGAGGTTTGAACGTCAAAGTCAAGAGGGGAAACTCTATAAAAGGGCATGTCCAAAACAAAGAGAAGACATGCTGTCCTGCCCCAAGATGGCTTTATGGTTGTTTAATGCAAAGTGTTTGAATTTATGGTCTTTTTGCTCTCTTCGTGAAAACCAACGGGATAGCTGTTATGGTACTCCAGGTGAAGAGATTCTCATATCAACTCAACAGTTAAAATTAGAAATTTGATAAATAAATAATGGGTATTGTATCAATTGATTTTAGTGACTATTCAATCTCCACCATCAATCACTCAGTTTCTATTCTTAATCTTGGGTAAATATGAGTCTCCCCATTAGAAGAACAATAACAACACTCAACCAACAGACTTGACCCATCATAGAGAATTCAAACATGGATCTATTCTAGCATACCAACCTAAAATACTTTATGGTTTAAGTGAAACAAAATGCTAAAAGAAAATGATAAAAAAATTTTAGTAAACTATAATAACTGGAAATTCGATATCAGATATTATCAGCATATCTTAGGGTGTGTTTAGTTTTTTTTTTTTTTAAAAAAAGGTGTAAAGCAAAGCGGAAAAAGCAGAATGGAATTATTTTTTGTGTTTAGATTACATGGAATGTTTTAAGGGAGGATATATAATGGAAATATGTATATAAACAATGAAAATTTAGGAAAATAATTTTCTTTTTAAAAACCAGTGGAAAGTAAAAGAAAATTGAAAAAAAATTAAAATATGGCACATTCTCTTAGACATCCTACCTCTTATAACTACTACTTTTTCTTTCAATAGTTGTAGCATGCTATTATCATTTTATTTTCCGTGTGATTTTTCACCAGTAACCAAACAAAATAAAGAAAATACTTTATTTTTATTGTTTATTTTATATTTTTTTCCCTTATTATTGTCCTTTTCTTCAAACTTTCTTAAAACCAAACACGCCCTGAATGTCACCCTGTTTCCTAATTAATTTACGACTTCAAGCTCCAATATATTGCTAGTAATTAGCCAAACTAAAGATTTCCATGAAGAAAGTTAAAGAATCATACAGATTTATCTCCTTCAGCTTCACTGTTTCAGCAAGTTCACAATGTTGCCTAAAGGCATTGGCTCTCTCTGCTATTGTCGCCTGCATAGAAAAATGAAAAATCAAGTTAAAGATCCAGTAAGCATGCAACAACACCACTGACCAGCACCAAACAATAATAAAGCCTTAAATCCCAATATAAAATTAACTATATAAATCCACTTCTGTCATTCTTCTTGATTTAATGCAGTATCCTTTACCCATTGATGCAAATATCGACAGATATGTTTTGGCATCAATGCCTTCTAATACCAGTATTTCTTTACATTACAACAATATCGTAATATATCGGCAAATACAATCCTGTTAGCTTATGAATTAAAAAAAAAATTTCATTGGATATATCTGATATTGATACGCATTAGCCGATATCAATACAACTACGACCGATACTAATATTTTTCATCCATGTCTTCGACAATAGAAACAATTTTTATAAAAAGCCAATAAGATAGGCACCTCAAAACAATGGATTCAATGAGCCAAAATCAAACCTCACCTTGATTGATTGCACAGCACGAACATAATCCTTTAAGGGTTCTTCAAAATTCATTAATAGATGGTGAGCCTGAAAGATGATACATTGGCAATTTTATTAAACCACTCATCCATGCTAACAACATTGATGTCAAAGAAACTCATGGGCTAAGTATTACAGGCTAGTCTTTTAGACCCTGTTTGATTATAAGAACTTAAAAAAAAGAAAAAAATGCATAGGAAAGCATTTTTTATGTTCAATTTACAAGGAAAAATATATAAAAAATCATAACATTAAGGGTCTATAACAATTTTTATTTATTTTCTCTTGACAATCAAATAAATAAAATAATCTTATTATAAAATTATTTTATTTTTCATGTGATTTTTCGTCTACATCTAAACAAAATAAAGGAAGTATTTTTGTTATTTTCTTGTATATTTATTTTTTCCTTAGTTGTTTCTTTTATTTAAAATTTTCAAAAACCCAACAAGCCCTTGATCACTCTACCTCAATCTGTAGCTTGGTTGACAATGCCTCGGATCTTCCACCGAGCTCAGAGAATGCCTTTCCGAGAGCATCTCCCTCACAAGCACCCAGCAGCTTCACTGCCTTGCCAAAATCTGAAAGAGATTGGCCCAACTCTACCCAAAAAAAACGTAAAAAAATTTTTTAAAAAAAATTACAACAGAATATGATAACAAGCATTCATGCATTGATGACAATAATTTTAATGACTTTGGCTACCTCTGTGCCTCTTAACAAGACGGAAAGCATGCTTCTGAGCCTCGGACAAGTGGTCTTCAAGCTCAAAGATGTAATGCTTCATCTTCTCATACTCGGGAGTCGATTCTTCTACCGGCTTTTCCTTACCAAGAACCACATCACTAACTTTAGCCTGCATATCCTGGCAAAATATCATCAATAAAAACACAGTTCAAATCCCATCAAAGTGTTCAGACAGTTACATAACGAACTTGATATCTATGAATGGTGCAGTTTTATTGATGCAAATATTGACCAATATTGTAAATATCAACAAAAATATATTAGCATCAATACTTCTCGATATCATAATAATATCATGATATGTTTCCGTATTGACCGAAATTCAAAATATCAGAGATATGGCCAATATTTGACCAATATAACTCTGTCAATTTACAAATTTCAGAATTTTTTTCCTTTTTATATATTTGATACCGATACTTATAGTCTAATATGTCCGGTACTAATATAACTATGACCAAAACTGATATCAAAGTGTCATCCGTGTGTAGTTTGCGTTAGATTGATGCAAAAAATTAAAAAAACCTCTAGCAAGGAAATGCAAACATGTATGTATTTGTTCCCAGGGAAAATACTATAATTAACACTTAGGTGGGAAAATTTAGTCATGCAGAGTTTCTCAAATTTAACACTAATTACCTTGAATATTTGCATTAAATCAGCTGGCTTCTTCTTGAAGATAACCATTTCTTGAGCCCTTGCTCTCTCCATTGTCTGATAATGAGGCACATTCCAACATTATATAGCTATTTTTTTACAAAATTTATTTGTTCACAAGAAGATAGCTGATCTAGAACAGATTAGGGCAAAGAAAACTGATTTGTTAAGAGGTGTTTTAATAGTTTATATGTAAAGAGCAAACTAAATAATTAATTTTGGCAATAATAAATATATAGGAAAATTGAATGAAAAATATAAAATCCCAGGAATCACACTATGCATAGGGTACAAAGACGTCACTCCAGCCACCAGCCACGTAGAATTATATCTCAGACCTCTGGACAACTAATGGAAATATTAGGGCTCCCAAATACCAATATTTTTTTATACCGCGATAATATCACAATATATTTATATTGACCGATACAGTTTTGTCAACTTGTAACTTATAGAATTTTTTTTTATCTGATATATCCCATAACGATACATATTGTCTAATATATTTAATACCAATATGACCACAACCAATACTAATATTTTCATCCATGTTCAGGACACAAGAAAAACTATGGTAAAGAGTATTCGAGAATTGATTTCAGTAAAATAAAGAGAAGATAAAATTATTAATATAGGCCACTGGTTGCCTGTTCCCCATGAACTCCTTTATACAAAACTCAAATAACACTTTAAATAAACATATCTGAACTACAGACTACTGGGACTCAGAAACAAAAATAATATACTTAAACTAGAACCCATTACAAACAAGACAAGACCCATAACTGAACTAAAGAAACTTAACAAAATATCCCTAACACACAACTTGAGGAAACCCAAAATAAACCTTCCAAGCAATATAAGAGACAATGAAATTGCAAATTACTATTCGTTGACAACTGCCATAGGAAAAAATCCCCTATAAGCTAAATCAGACTTCTTGAATTCAGTCTTCCTTGATATTTTATCCATCTGCATCAATCTCCCCTAATTGGAGAAAACTAGCCCTCTAGTTATAAAGTGATGTAGAATTAGAAACAGGATGCACTATGTCGCCTCATCATCAATTGGAATGTATTGATGTGAAACTCGATCATCTTTTCTTCCATAAGTAACAGAGATAGTATGAAACGGAGCTTTTCTTTTACCAAATGGCTGAAATCATTGGAATTATGAAATTGATGGCAGAATCATACTACATGGGTAGCAAATCCTACTGTTTCATTGCAGATAATGTTTTTCCTTCTTCACTGGTTGACTTTTCTTCAAATGATCTATAGCCTTAGGGCTTACTTGAATCTAAGAAAATTTAAAGGAAATGAAATAGAAAATGGAAGAAAACTACTTTTTTATGTTTGGATTGTATGAAAAGTCACAAAGGAAAAAATTTGATAAAAAATATGTATAAAAATATTCATATTTGAGAAAAGTAATTTTCATTTTATTTTCTTTCTTTTAATTTTTTTCCTCATTGATTTTCTTTCCTTTAAACATTTTAGGTCCAAACGAACCCTGAATTAATCTACCATTTTAATGAACATCACCTCCTTCAACTCTTATGATCAGTTGGTCTTGTTTACACTCTCTTCAAAGAAAACCTCATCATCATCATTGCAGATGCAACAATCAAATTACAACAAGAACATGTTAAGAACTTTTCCCAAAGCAACAACAATCAAGCATGTTTTCCTCATCTCTCTGCTCTCATCTATGGAATTTCTGTTGGCACCTAGTTGCACGGCTTCATGGCTTGTTGTTTGTCTACTGTATCAGTAATATCCTAGACATTTCTATTTAGATTATTTTCATATAATTTTAAGTATTTTCAAGTAAAATATGATGAAATTTCTAGGTGTTAAATTTATTATGGGTGGTCAATTTATTTAGTGCATATTTCAGTAATATCCAAATTATTGATGTAATATCCCAGGTATTTCTTTTTTATATTCAAATTATTTTCATATATTTGTTAGTATTATCGGGCAAAATATGATAAAAATTTCTGTGTTAAATTTATCTTGGGAGGTCAATTTATTTAATGAGTATTTGGGTAACATCCAAATTCTTCTTAGCTAAGTGTTTATTAGATTAATCATTAATATAATACACTTATTGGAGGAGAGGGATAATCTGAATTTCTGATAAGAAACTCGAACTTACAAGGCTGTGGAGTTTCAAGAAACCAACTTTGGAACTCTCTTTTTGATGTAATATTCTGGATATTTAGTTACTTATCATTCAATATCAGCCATGATTTCTGTAAAGCAATGCTTTGTATGATAAGTAACTATGTCTCCAACATGATGAATCTCTGAATTTCCTCCATAACAACAGTATCAATGGCTCCAGTTCTCCTTTGTTTAATAGTTTAAATTTAAAACAATAAGAAGCAGCAGTAATAACATTAATAATAATCTGACACAGGATGAGTAAGACTTCTCAATATATACTAAACATGCACAAGATGTATCCATTGATATAAATATCAGCCGACACGAATTGGTACTAAGGCCCTCCGATACCAATTTTCCTGATACTACACCAATATCGCGATATATTTTTGAATCGATAATATATTGGTTAATACGATCTTATCAGCTTACGATTTTAAAAAAAAATTCCTATAATAATTCAAATATCAATACATATTGTCTGATACTAATATGGCCATTACCAATATCGATATTTTCATCCATGGCTGTGCTACCTTTGAGATTTAAATGGGTATGCTCAAAGCAGAAGATGTTCAATAGGCCTATTAAAACAACAATGCTTCATAAAGAGAGCAAACAAGGTCAACACAGATCCCCAAAAAAAAACACAGATATTTTCACCGACTAGTAGAATAATGCAATCCTGTAAAGCATATGTCGGGACTCGGGAATGATAAGCATTGCTACTGGCTCATATAGTGACGGGCAAAAATATACCATTTGCTCATGCAAATGGATATATTGAGGCTTCAATTTCTCATGGACATTATGAAGGCTTAGTATGACACGGTGTTCTCTAATTTGATTATCAGGATTAACAGATTGCCCAAACAAACTAAAACATTCACCTCTTCATCTGCCTGCAAGAACAATCTCAGATCATCACTTTGCCGGAGCTCATGATGTGAGGCTACCCGGTTAACAAATATATCCAATGCTTGACGCCTCATCTCGATGAACTCAGCACTGAAACGAAACTTCTCTGCCATAGAAAGAATAAAGTTAGACAGAACGCTATTATGAATATTAGACTAACACTTTGTTCACCTCTTCAGCATCAAAACAGCCTATGTGCAAAATATTACCTTGTAAAGCTCGGAAAGTAAGTACAGACAAATAACAACATTACTAATATATACTTGGTATATAAATATCATGCGGAAAATACTGGTATCGGTCGCAGTGACAATATTGGATATATCAAAAGGAAAAACTTTTCTGAAAATCATCAGCTGACAAAATTATATCGGCTATTATATCGTAATATATGATTAATATGGAAATATATCGCAATATTATCATGATATCGAAAAATATCAGTATTAGAGGCTCTAATACTAATACATATTAGTTGATACTTGCATCAATAATAAAAACACGAGCACTAAATGTATCAATAAAACTAAATAGAAAGAATTCCATAACCCACACAACACAGCTGAAAAGAATCCGATGGCGTACAACATAAGAATCCAAATATTTTTCTCCATGATATCAACAATTCTTCTATATTTTAGAACCACAAAAATATCAAGGAAAACACTCCAGCCATACTTTCTACTTCGTCTATATTTGGAACTCCATTTCTAATGGTTAGACCCATTCCATGGCAAGGAAAAGAAGCAGAAAAGCTCTGAACTTCGTTGACTGAGACAACGAATAATTCAAAAATAAGAGTACCCTCCTTGTTCTTCTACACACAGCAACAAGCAAAGAAGATCATCCTGTTCTTTACAAATTTTTTTCCGTCATAGCAAAAGGCATCTCTCTTCGACAAATTATGGAAAATTTCTATAGAATGGCCGTCGAATCAACAATGGCATTTCAGCAGTGGTAAAACCTCAAAACTATGCACCATTTCCAAGGTTAAAACCAGACAGCATCAACAAGATGTTACAACCCCCAAACAAGACGACGTTACCTCCCCCAAAACAACAAGAATAAAGGCATAAGAAACAGTACTAGTGATTGGCTATATGAATCTTATTCTGCTATTTTGCTCGAGTTAAGGCAGCACGCTCCAAATGTGGAATCATGTCAAATCCATCCTTACAACTCACCCCCTTTCTAGCATCTCTAACATTAAACAAATCACTTTTCCTCATCAATGCATCAACTGATGACTCTTAACTATATTTCAGATATCCAAACATCTTAAATATCCTACCCTCATCTTATCCTCCATAGGCATTATTTTAACTTGCTATGCTTTCCTTATTTGGTCTTTTAGAATTACATCACCCATTCATATTAACAATTTCATTTCTACAACACTTTATGGTATGTTACATTTTTTAATTGCCAATACCTAATCCATATAGTATTGCCTTTTTCATAGAAAGAATTAATGAGATTAGGAAGACAGATTTAAAATAACTAAATACAAAGTTCTATCTTTTGCAATAGAAGTTTGACTGATATGGCATTTTACTGCCAATACCTGATCCATATAGTCTTAGCCAATCATACAGCTCTTGGCATGACAAAGAAAAGGAAATAGAAGAAAATTAACCCTTGTGTTCTATGATCTCCTAAGCTTTTCCAAACATCAATAGGTACACTATGTGATCCTGGGGATCATCTATTTCCGGTTCTTATGAAGTCGAATTTTAATGATATATCTAAAACATTCAGTGCTAATAGCTCTAAAAAGCAGATATCCAATGAAAACACATTATCATAATCTCATCATACTTAGGATGGTCCACATGGGATATATTTCATGATTACGAGATGACTTAATCCTTTGATCTTTCCAATGTCATCACAGCATCATATTATGAATAAAATTTAGAAATTAGACATTTAAAAACAATACACACACACAATCCTTTGGTAGAACATATTTCCAACATCACTGCCCAAACACTGCAGCACAAACAAGAAACAAATTTTCCATGATTTCTTGTGGAACAATTTAATTTTTTATGATTTATTTAGCCAGCAAAACTATCATAGAATAGATGGCAAAATGAAAACAACCATCACCATCATCATAGCCTGTTATTTTCCATCACAACATTTTTGTTGTTTTCTTTTTTCATCCAAGTTTATAAAAGTGTTTTTTATTGATAGAAAACAGTGGTGATAAGAGATTCAGCCAAGATCAAGAAAAGAAGGCCTGTACACTTCTTACCTACGGCACTCTTCTCCGGAAGAGGAGGTATAAAGATGCCCTTGTACATCTCAAAAAGGCGATCACGTAACCAAACGAAATCGCTGTAGCGCCGAATAACGATTTTCTCTGGCCCTTGATAGTCAGGTAAATTTGTCTGCCAAAGACATTAAGTGACAAACAAGTATGAGTAATTAACCTGAGTCTCCCTCCAAATCTCAATAGTCAAAAAAGAGATTACATGAAAGGAGAGGAGAAATGTGGGAATATATCTGTCCCCAAGTGGAATGTAAATGAAAGAAAATCATATTAGTTACAGCTGGTGTAAAAGAATTGTCACACTCACCTCACAAACTTCCAAACTAGATTAGTTCTTATTATGAACACTTAATGCAAAAAATAATGACAAAATTACAACTTTTCCATTTTCAATCTGTATCAAATATCACCAACAGTGTGATTGGAAAGTAGGAAACAACAGGTCTTGGCATCAAGTTTCTGACTTGGCAATTATAATTCCCTACATCATTCTTAGTAGTTATCGAAGAATATAGTAACTCTCAGACCTACTTACTTTCTTAGATGATACAATGGTATGCTAAACTGTAGACATGCTAATTGCATCCATGTTCATATTTGACAACCAAGCTGATGCCTCTTCAACGTAGGATTGAAGATGGATGATGTCAGATATTCCTAACAATATTTTAGAGAGCCCAGCAATGCGCATAAAATGATAAGAAGAAAGATTCTAGGAGCACAAAACTTAGAGTATTAGTAAATAAGCATAAAATCCTTTATCTCCTTTCACTCTTTTTGGAGAGGGGAAAAACATATAAGGAAGCATGATAAAAACAACTGAAAAACATTCCCCTTCACCACTTCTCCAACTTGCAAGCTTCGTATTTGCATACTCTCTGAAAATGGTTTCCAAACTGATCTCTGACCCGAAACAAATAGAAAGTTCTTCAACACTTCTCCAATTTGGCCATTCACTCTAGAGATAAACCATTATTTGGTCCTTTATCACTTCTCCAATTGGCAAACTTTATATTTGCATACTCTCTGAAAATGGTATCCAAACCCATCTCTGCCCCGAACAAATAGAAAGTTCCTGCTTTTACACTACCTTGCCCCTGCTTACAAAGATGTTGTTTCCATAACTTTGACCCATAACCTCTAGATCAAAATTGAACAACCTCGGCCTTCGAAGGCTCACCCTAACGAAGTGGAATTTGAGATAAGCAAGATGTATCCACGATCATCGTGTCATGTTTCCATAAACAACTAGCAAAGAGTTAAACCCCAAGAGCGTACACTTTCCAAGATAAAATTCCGCAATACAAAGGCCAAAACCATGATAGTGGCGAAAGGAAACCCTAACCCAAATGCACAAAAAAGGAAAAAGAAACTCAGGAAGAAAAAAATCCACGAAAGGAAAATTTAAGAAGTACACCTTAGTGATGACCCTGTAGGAGATGTAAGCTTGGACACCATTGCCCAATTTGACTGGATCAATGACAGAAACAGAGAGGAACGGCTCTGATTGTGGAGATCTAGGGCTTTGCGATGAGCCTGATAAACTCTGCTGATTTTGCTGCATGTTGAAAATGTTGAAGAAAATGAGCTTTTAGATAAATCAAAGTTTCTCTCTCTTCATGAATGGTAAGAACTCAAGAGTCAGGTTCTTTCCATGGACCTCACTTCGCCGGGGACAGGGAGACGCATGGATGGTACGTTCGTAAATAGAGATGATAATTATATCCATTAAATAGTATAAATATTTTCTAACTTTTTGCATTTTTTTAAAATTTTATTCTTCATTATTATTACTCTTTTATTTAAATACGAATTTTATTATATAAAAATTAAAGAATTTTAAATCATATTTCAAACTATGTATTAATATTATTGATGGGTCTATCATCCATGGACCGACCTGAATAGCAAGATCTACGGTGAAAAAGTCATCCGAAAGTCACAATTGAGAAGAAGGCCACTATAGCCCAATGTCCGAAATCGCACAGTTTAGAATTGCCTGCCAAGACATTGGTTGGCCCAGCAGCTCACCATGAATGACCATTTCAAGACGGCCCATGATTTTTTTTTCGCACGCTGAAGAAACTTATCATAATTGATCAATATAAGTCTGTCATATATTCTGAAAATATTCGCCAATGATTTATACAATATCTCCCAAAGTAGTAACTGTCATACCGTACACTTTCTATTATTATGTTAAAAAAGGAAGGGTATCCTCCGGTCAATTGCGGTTACCATGATAGACACATACGATCACGTAATCATTTCTGAAAAGGAAACTATCATTAACAACCACCCATGATTGTCTATATACCTCAACAACCCCGCGTGGGCAACCGTTTGTCAGCCTGGGTGTCAAGTGGCCTACGCGCTATAAATGGTCATTTGTTCTCACAAGCAAAGGAGGAAGAGAAAAAAGAGGAGTGAGGAAGAAAAAGGTATTACAGACCCAATCCAGAAAGCCCTGTTCAGTTTACCCAAAAGCCCTGCCCATCAGTCCTCTCAATCGAAGATTTTCCATCCAGTCCATCTAGAAGGTGCGGCTAAAGGAGTCCATCCCTTTGCTTAGGAGCCACCCTCCATCTAGAAGGCCAGCTCTCTATCCAGAAGGTCTACCATTCATCCAGGAAGCTAACCCTTCATCTAAGAGGCCTACTTTTCATACTTCCAGCTTAGAGATGCGCTCCTCAGTCAAATAAATCCAAACACTCAATCTTCACTTTATGCATCACCGTATCTTCTTATATCTTCGTATCATTTTATTCCTTTGAAAAGATATTTAATTTGAGCGTCGAAAGATATATCAGGCAGCGAGTTTCATCAATATTCTAACCCCTCGTTAGTTTATTGTGTTGGCAAGGTCCAGGTTCGAAGAAATGAGGACCGAATTGATTCCGATTCAACTAAACACGAAAAATCGAATAGCTTTTTAACCCGTATAACAATTCGAATCAGAAGATATATTAATTATATAATATTAAAAAAATAAAAATATAATATAAATGTTAATTTTGGACTCTTTATACAATAAAGATACTATAGTTGATCATATATTATCATTCTAATATGATTTATGTAGTATATGAGCTTTGAGTAACACTTGTTATCCTTTGAATGCATTTTGTGTTCCAAAATTCTACATCCATTTTC